>JAMFNW010000131.1:0-20191 GCA_025768815.1 Aspergillus sp. PM3604 | reverse complement strand
TATATAGTAGTAATTATAAATAATATAGAAAATAATCTAGTACTATAATAGTATATATAAATATAATAATATATTAGAATTAATAAATTCTAACTATACTATTAAAGTAAAATAGCTATTACTAAATTAAAATATAATTTAAGAGCTAGTATCTTAATTAATTATTTTTTAGTAATAATACTAGGCTTATAGAGTAAAAAAAGAGATATTTTAGAAAATAGAATAAAAATTATTAGGAAATATAGTATATTAATTCTATTTAGATCTAGTACTAGATAGCTTTTATATAAGAATAAGCTGGCGTGCTCAGCACCCCATCAGATACTAATGTTAGGCCGTGTCATGGGTATGGCGGGTTTATTATGGTGGTTCACCGCGTTTCGTCGAGAATTCTGTGCTAGATTGGTACTTTAAGTTTGGATGGCCTGTTGTGGGTAATGCAATCTTCGCAATTGTGCAGGTTGCTCTCTTATATGCTCTTATTCAGCGTGAGGTGAGTGTCACAGGTTTATCTGGAGGGAGGGAAACAGAGCCCTTATTAGGTGGTAATTCATAAAAATATTTTATAGAAGTTGACTTGGTATACATGCCCTAGCCCTGTTCCTTATGTACAGGTTCAATTGGATCTGACGCAGGCAAGACCAGCTTCGGGCGCCCGTCAAGGTCAGTTGGATACGCCGCTGTAGTCTTATTACTGGAGGGGAAAGAGGCAAGGGTAGTTACAAGATCTCCAGGACTCCCCCAGCTCCACCAGTCTATAATACAACCCCTGTGCTGAAGCCGAAAGACATCACCGTGAGCTAGATCCGGTGGAAATTCCCAAGGGTCTCCATCATACGCATCAAGGGTATCTATCCAGATTTCGCCAGGCTGAAGACACATAAACAGGCCACGCTGATCGTGTGTAAACCCCCGAGACAAATATGTCAGGTACGCACCAATGTTACAAGGAAACACAGGCGTGACGGGCTCCCACGTCGCCCTATTCCAGCGTCGGTCTAGCAGGAAGTATGACTCGAACTGTATAGCAGCTCCAGTATAGAACATCACAGGCCCCGCGGTTGCATTGCCCAGTACACCATGATAGGTGACTTTAGTCTATAATCTTAGTTCAACATCCCACTCGCGACCTGTAATTTTCCCATCGTCAACCCCGAGCGTGACTGTTAACACGGGGGCACCAGAACTGCGTGATGAAATATATTTATTAGCAATAATGAAATACCACGCAAATCAGATATTCAGGAAATAAGCACGAGACGCACAATACCAAGTATCAGAAGAAAAATACCACTCACACTCTGGCAGACAGCCCAACCAAAGCAGGTCTCGGCCGGTTCTGATTCTGGTTCTGGTTCTGTGGTCGTCAGTGAGGGGAGAGGGCAGTAAACCGGAAGCGAGGGCCAGCAGGCAGGATAATCTTCGGCCCTGGAGGCATGATCTGATCCTGGCCTTGGTGATCTCGCTTTGTTCCCCAGGCCCACTGTGTGATTTCGCACCCGGCCCACAGTATCCCGTACCAACCGCCAACATCCAGTGGGAGGTCATAGGAGATGTCGTTGGTCTGTGTTTTTGTTATACGAGAAAAAGCGAAGGAAGGAGGGACGTTAAGGGATCGCGAAGAGCTCCAGTATTTGGGCTAGACAAGGCAGACTTGGCACTTGCCTGGCTTCGAAGCGAGGCCTCTAGACTCGACACTAGCCAATGTTAACCATTGGGCAGAGTCGAGTGATATATCAACAACTTGCATCACTAACGGTTTGTTGGTTCAGACCCATGCATTTGCCGGCCTCGACGCTGGTTCAAAACTAACAGGTGGCTAATTAAGTAGAGTAACTGACTAATCCTTGTCCAAGGTATGGAACATCCCACCAACTTGCTTATTATAATTGGCTCGTGAAATGCCTAGGCTTTGTTAGTTCAGGCAGTATACACTTGTATTGGCCTTGTATTAGCCAGCTTAGGGTTAAGCTAACCATAGTTGCCCAGGACAATTCAACATCCTAGGTAAGAAACCTTGAATCTTGAGTTGTTTAGTCATATCCAAAGGGGTCAAATAAAATCTCCGCCCCGCCCAATCCAACATTACTACGACACTACCCGATTTTTTATTCCCTTCCAGCACCTTAACTATCTCTGGGATTTTTGTTTCTCTTCGTATCTCCCTCCACAGATCATCCAACCTTAATATGAGCGTCGGCGAGAACCGTAATTACGTCCCTATCTGGGGACAACTACCTGTTGAACAGTTTTTGATTGTAAGGATCCGCATACCTCCTTCCTAGTTATAACGCGTGTCTAAGTGAAACAGAGGAATTGGGATTCGTCCAGTCCAGAATCAGCAGACTCTCAACGGAAACTCCTGGTGGAAAAATACATGCAACTAGATTCAATCCCCAAAGAATGGGACCCAGCTGAACACGGGATGTATCCTGAGCGCCAGCCAAAACGAATCCCCACGGAAGATGAGATAGGCAATATATTGCGTCCCTGGCGGTCGGATGACATGCGCTGGAGAGCATGGCAGATTTGGTGCGGGGCGAATAGTGAAGCGCCGGTGATGCTGCGAACACACTACGGCGGCAGTTCAAATCCTGCTGAGGGGTCCAATGACGATAGTCGGCACGGTGACGATGATGCCAAGATGGTCGAATTTGCCGAGTGTTCCGAACTTTACGCAATGGGAGCTGACTGGTCTGTGCTCAATGATGCCAACCTGTTCAATCTGGGCGCGGATTGGAAACAAGTCTTCTACATTTTGCCGGAAATCGCAGGCTGCAAGCGTGACTATGAGCGGACGATTGATCCGGAGAGACTGGATAGGAAATTTGCTGGACTTGAGGCCGCGCTCGACGAGGCTAAATCTGAGCATCCTGACTGGAAGCAGGACTGGAATCTCTTACTGGAGGGTAATTTTGTTGCGAGGAGGCTACTGTTTACAGCTACTATTTCCTGGATATGGATCGTGGACCAGGAGACTTTCGAGACGGAACAGTTGCTGGTCGTGTATTTTGATCGCAACCAAAACGTCACTGTTCAGGGACGCATGGAGTTCGATCAGGGTTATTTGGATGAGCTGACTTTAAATTGGTATGAGGGTGCCCCTCCCGGAACAGTCATTGAGGAGGGGAGCGTTGGAGATACGTATCAGTTGGATACAGAGTCAGGCAGAAGATTCTTTCGCTTGACAGACTCCGATCTGATCGAATGATTATGTAGACGTTGACGCAAGCTAGAACCAACTCGGCCTTTCGAGACTCTGTGGCTTTCATTATTACTGAAATCGAGTGTTTAACACAGACAGCGTAGCACGTGCTTAAAAAATTACAATTCGTGACCCCGATCTACCTCCTAAATAGAGTCGCTCAACTTTGGATAGTAGGGTTTGCCCCCTACCGAGGACGTGTGCATGCTGGGCGGCCCCTAGCGTCGAAACAAGGGAAGGATGGAGGAAGGAGTGGGTAGTGAAGCGAAAGAGCATCTTCTATGTCCTAACGGAGAGTGACAGCTATTTAACCCGCTCTTTGTTTGCCTACCAGGCACCAGTGTGGGCGCAGAAGAGTACTTAATTCCTGGCACCTTAAACCTCGGCCAACTCGTCTAGAGAGATATCGAAAGTAGTCACATCTGCCAGGAAGGTTAGTCCACAAACCAGGCTCGGAAACGCAGAGGGCAACCTACTCGTAATGATCCATTCGCGCTTGGTGGTGTCCCCTGATGAACTTGGGGCTGTGAATTCCACTCTGCACGGAGCGTAGCTTCCTCGCTCAGCGAAATTATAGTTTCTCGCACTCGATGTTGGGTTGTAGCAGTAGCCATTCCACTCCGTTTCCGTACCCTTCGAATCTATCTTCACCTTCGGGTACTTGTATACGTCGTTCTGGCCGAAATTGTTGACAGCGCAGATAACACTGTCGGCCCCTCCGGAGTTTGGCCCGTACTTGGCCCTGTTGGCATAATTCCAGCTCGTCGCATCCCACCAATCGCTGCTAGAGTAACTGCCTTGGGAGAGCCACGAAGTTACGTAGTCGCGTTTGAACACCCAGGATATCCTGTCGCTTTTCTAGTTTGGCTGGCGATTAGCTCCGGAAATCTATTGTTCAAACAAATACTGGAGTATACCTACCCGCATT
This sequence comes from Aspergillus sp. PM3604, assembly GCA_025768815.1. Lineage (NCBI taxonomy): Eukaryota > Fungi > Ascomycota > Eurotiomycetes > Eurotiales > Aspergillaceae > Aspergillus > Aspergillus sp. PM3604. Next base: position 16,058 of record JAMFNW010000131.1, on the reverse strand, counting down.
GGCATTCCATCTGGGGGTGGCTGCTTGGTAGGATATTCCTTCTCACGCTGCAAGTATTTGGATCCTTTCGGTCCATGCTCCCCTGGCAAGACCCATGCTAAAAGAAATGATAAGCATCACACACTAATTGATAAAGTGATAGAACGCTCACCTGAGGCCGACCATGGAACCCAGTAGTCGCCTTGTGGGTTCTTTGTATCCGGCTCTGGCTCCAACCTTTTCCAGTTGGATTGCATTTGGCCCATCAGTTCTATTACCGATTAGTCAAGGTTGCCTCCTACCCGCAGTCATGGAGTGAGGTCTGTATCTTCGCAACAAGGATTGACTTACTAAAACATTGACCGTGCCAGTTGTTCTGATATCCAGGAACGCAGGTTCGGGTTCGGCGGCCAGGACCAAGTTCGTCCATGTATTTTCCTCCCTGCTCCGATGACTTCCATGGAAATTCGTCGCACTGTAGTGCTAGTTTGGATCTACTTCCGGTCCTGCCTACGTTATCGTTTAAAATCTTATTGGCAGCGACACACGTTCCACCGGGACACTGGTAGTCGTATCGTTCTTCTGCCCTGACTTTATCATTTGAAAAAGTGAATACTTCCAGGCGATCATTATCAGGAATATTCATGATCGGGGTACAAAGACCGGTAACACGCACGCTGGTGCCATCGGTGACGTGTTTCTCACTGATATCTTGGAGTTTGGCGCAGCTTACTGTATTACATATATGTCAGTGTACAAGTCAATAAAGAAGACAAGACAACATACTACGAAGCTCAAGCATCTGAACGTTCCCAGAGCTTCCCTTGGGGCATGACAGTTTCTTGGTGAACTGCGGAGGATCGACATCCATTGGGTCAGCTCGACGCACGAGAGCCAAATCGAGCGACGACGTGTCATTTTCCCCGGCACTCTCGATGACACGAGCCTCCACAGCCTCCGGTTCACTCATAGGAACCGTTCCTCGCTTTTCGTACAGTTCTATAGAGCGTGGCGAGGGATAGGCCTTTCGGGGGCTCAAAGCCCAATCGATGAAGTTGAGAATTTGAGCCGTTGCTTTGTATCCGAGGTTGTACTTAAGGTATGCACCAAACAGATAGTTGATCTGGTTGTCATCGGTGTTATAGTCGGCATTTGCCTTGAAGAGGAGATCCCCCTCCACGTATCCAGTCAATTGTGCGTCCATCAGCGTGGCTCCGCCCACAAGCTTGCCACCACCGATTTTGATGCCGACATTCGCTTCAGGGGTCACTATAATATCTAGTTGAGCGTCTACCGCGACTCCTGCCCGGAGGACAGGCTCGACTGAGAATGGGGCGGGTTTCTGGGTATCACTTTCTAAATCCAGGAGCTTCTCGTACTCGTCCTTGGAGTCGTCATTTTGAGGCCAGTAAACCTCTGCCTTGCCAAAGGATAGGGTGGCTCCTGCATCAGCCTCACCATGAAGTGTGATCTTTCCCTTGATCTGCTCACCGTGTTAGCAAGGTTTAGGTGTCAGAGAAGCGACAAAAGTTTCACCTGTCCATAGACATCAAGAGTCGGTCCTACAGCTGCGATGCCCTTGACGGCTAAGCCTGGGTAAGTCAGCGTATCAATGATCCGTTTTCGTTGAGACTTCATTTGGAAGACGGCGTTCCCTTCAAGGTGTAGCCCTAGATAGGCAGTGGGTTGCATGCCAAAGTAGGCAAATGCCTCCGGTTTCCCAGGTGGAATGAAGGTCGCCGAGAGATAGTACGCATATGTGGCATCCATTTGGAAATTAGCTTCCAGATCGATACTCAAATCTGCTCTGACAGTGGTGGCCGGACAACCCCATTGGGCGCTGAAGAGATTGATTCTTCGTGCCCAGCCAAGCGGAATAACCCCGAGCTCGGACTTGGTGACAGTCGTCTAAAATGGTTACTGTGTTATTCTCCTCCCGGACGGCGGATGGAATAACATACCAGTTTCGCCAACCAGCCCTTAAAAGCACCCCACCAGCGCTTGTCAACATGAGAATCATGAGCACTGGTCATATCAAATACAGTCTTTATCTCGACAGGTTTCTCCGACCGTTTCCGAAGGCTCTGATCCCGCGATGCTGCTCGCTGAACACGGCTTTTCCACTTGGCATGGGTCAGGCCATCCTCACCCATACCACGTTTCATGCGGCTAGCCGGAGAATTTGTCATCTCGTCCCAGTAGCCGAGTAGGTTAGTATAGTCTACCCGAATGTTAACCGGTTCATCAGCACGTTTCGGTATAATCTTGTGGAAGTCATAATCAATCTTGACCTCATAGACTAGATTAATATTTCGCTTGGAGCGGCGGTGCTTAACATGGTGATCTGGAAGCTGATACTCGTCGTGAGCTAGCTCCATAGACACAATTCTAGCAAATGGGCCTTCGCCGACATGGTGCGGTAGACGGATAACAGTGTCCTCTGCACCATCGATAAAGACTCGGTCACATTCCCGAGAGCCGACGGGATAGTTGCAATAGATATAAATAGTCTCCTCGTGGTGGTCGAAGACCGAATCCAAGAGGGTTTGGTTGGTGGTCAACACTGACCTCTTCACTTTGGAAATCGTGGCTGAGCGGCGCACAACCGTCTGAGTGTCAGCGAAACTGTTATCAATGGATCCTTCAGGGCCATCCAGCATGATGAAGCCATAGGCATCACTGCCGTCCTCAGCACCAGATGCTGCCCGTTCATCGTCCCTGTTATTCTTCTCATACTCGTTGCTGTATTCCCAAACCACGTCTGACTCCTGGGGGTCATTGTAGTAGTGCTCCCAAAGGTACTTGGGATCAACAGGCCACTCCTCGTTATACCTGCTGGGGGGTTCACAACAGAAGGAGAACTCCGCGTCCGTGTGTGGAGGCAGTGTGATGCCATCGCACGAGATGCCACTAGAGCCGAGCTCAGCCTTCGAAGTGGCTGGATGAAGAGCGTTGGCGAATTCCACAGTTCCCTTCGGGCACTGACTTGGTTTGCAGACCAGGTCCCAAGCATTGGATAGATTCTCCTCACTGACTTCGAAGTTGTCATTTGTCCAGCTACAACTTTGGGGTGTCTGCTGTTCCGGACAGCATAGTGCACTCTTCACAGTATAATGAGGCGTGTATCCCCAGCCGTCCGCGCACCACGGCTTTCCATCCGGGTTGTCTAACCGGTAGGTCATGTACGTGAAGCCTGTCGGGCAGGTTGGTAGCTCGGTGTATGTGAATAGACCCTGACATTTAGTCCAATAGCAGCCATCGATGACCGCAGCTGAGTCACAGCAGAGGTTGCGATGGCCTGTAAAGCAGCTTCCTTCGCCGTTAGCGTCGAGTGCTGTGTCTTGATTCAGTTTGAACTGATGCTCTCCGCATTGGCCTTCGCACCCAAATGCGCTCCGAACAGGCGCACCATTCCATTCGCAGTTTTTCGGCATCGCTTTGGCAGGACAGCATATGTGACGATACCAGCCTTCAGAACAATCACCATGATGCTCATGCCCCGGTGACTGTATGGGATTGTGCGCTGTATCAACGGACAAAAAGCCAGATGGGCAGACTTGGTCAGAGTTGTGCTCACCGTCGGAGCCGTCGGTGCATCGAGGCGTAACGAAGCAGTCTTGACCAGTATAAGCTCCGAATACTTCTGCCAGAGCGTCTTTCGCTTTGTCATCTAGACCACCTCCAGACATTTCAAGGAGGCCAATGTCCTCACCGAACACACCGCTCAGTGCATTGAAATTCCCATCATCCTGATCAATGGCCCATATCATCAGCCCGCTTAGACATCGCTCCGTGAGGAACTTTTTCTTGTCGAAGAATGACTGTTCGTCGTCGTATGAGATCCATTGGTCACCCTCATAGACGTTGTATTTCACGGTTTTCTCGTAGTCATAGAATGTTTCCACATCTAACGTCTTATTGCGGGCTGAGATTTCTGCATATGTCAAAATGCCGGTGGTATCCGAACAGGAACCCGGCCTGCCACCTCCAGCAAACTGACAAACACCATTAGGCTCGTAGCAATCAGCACTCACCATGGTGAATGAGCGACCGTAGAATGCTAAGCCGAAGACCACGTTCTCCGGCTTAATACCATTACGCCAAAGAAGATCTAGACCCTCATCAATCTGCTTGATGTCGGTGTGACCGCGCAGATAAGGACCCGTCCATTCAATATCTTGATCCCACATGCCATGAAGATCGTAGCTCATAAGATTGAAATAGTCCACATACCTTTGCATGCGCTCCAGATCGAAACCTCGCAGATACCAGTAGCTGGTTGGAAGTGTGACAGAAATTTCCCAGCCCGGGTTCTCTCGTTCAAAGGCCTCACGCAGCTCATTCAACAGGTTAATAAAGTTGTGCACATCATCTGGGTTACCGCCACGGTCACTGGCAGCGGGATATTCCCAGTCAAGGTCAACGCCGTCCAGGTGATAGTTTCGTAGGTATTGGACCACGGAGTTGATGAAGATCTGGCGATTGGGGTACGTGCTAGTCACTATTGGCATCCATGTCAATACAATAATCTCGCAAGTGTGGACTAGAACGTTGGAAGACATACTTTCAGACCATAAATACTGGGTAGGCGGATCGCTAAAAGCCCAACCTCCCACAGCAATATTGATTCGCAGGCCAGCATTGTCAAGTTTGAGCAGGGACATGCGGTCAATAGCATCGCCGTCAGTGTCAATTAACTGATAGTCATCCCCAAAGTTCACGAAGGCTAGATTTATATGGGTGAACGGTGCAACGATGAGGGACTCGGGTTGGATAACGTTGCAGTCTTTCACAAGGTTGAATAGTTCGTAGTACGCGATCCGCCGTTGATAGGATAGGGCATCGATATTCGCTGAACACTGTGGACGTCTTTGAGATTCCGTTAGCAACGTATCCAAAGGGTTTCCACAAAGATTTCCTTCTAACTTCTCCCCGCAAGGTTAAAACTCACACTGGACTGCCGCATCCGCCACCAAGAGAGTTGGGCTGGCAGCCGTCTCCGCAAAAGTCGCTGCTCACTCCGCAGTATCCGAATTCGCTAGTAAATTGATCCCGTTAGAACCGTGATAAACATTTGATACCGTGAAGAGTACATACCTGCAGCAGACGTTGATGGGACAGTCCGGTGTATCTGGTGCAGCAAACTGTCCACACTCTGCAGTAGCATTGCAATTGTGTTTACAGCCCTCTCCACAGTGGTCTTCCGTGAAGCCACATTGGTTATCCTTGCTACAGCAGCCTTGATAGCAGGCAACGCTGTCTGAACAAGTCCCCCCGGGCTCTCCCAAGCCCTGAGCCATTGCAGATGGCAGCTGTAGGTAGGCATAATGAAGGAGCACCAGGAACCAGGCAAGATAGCCAACGGTCCCGATGAAGCGGAAAGGTTTCATGGTAAATATAGTGATTGTAAAGACATAGCCAGGCTTTTTGAACTCAGAAAGAGAGGATATACAATAGCGAGCGTCTGGGAGAGAGGAAGGAGCGAAAGGAATGGGACGTACCTGGTCCGGAACAGAATGGACCCTCAAAGAAATAAAACCTTTAAATCTTCAGTAGCGGCATGGGGTCGAATTTAGTTCCAAATCAGTTGTCCACAGATATTTTTGACTAGTACAATGCACCGTTTCGGCAGAAGGATTGTTATTTCCCCTCCCCTCCCAAGCGGGTAGGGTTGCATTGTTAGCCTCACAAGGAGCTATTCTAGGCCGGATCCCACGGGTGCCCAGTATGACCCCTAGCGAGCAGTAAATTCAACTGGCACCAAGGCAGCTTTTAATATAGAAAATCAGACCGTGGAAATTGATATGTGTTGCATCTCTCTGTGGTGTTGAGTCGAGTGGTGAGTGACCTTTCGGATGTCCGCAGTTCTCAATGAGGGTTATAGTTCTTGATGTTCAGAGCGCTCAGATTGTGAGTTCGACAACATTTAGGATTGTGATTGAAACTGAGACATGCGTGAATTAGATCAGGGACAATGCAGAATGTTTGGAGCATGTCTGGAAATTGCGCCGGCGAATGGCGAATTGGGATCCCTGGAGGCTCTATCGGCGCTCCCCACACAGAAAAACTCTGATCGACGCCCGAGGGGCATTCCTCTAAGTTAAGATTTACTGAGAATCATCTTGTGGGTAGGCCAGACGGGAATCTTTGGCGCTTCTCAGTACCCATTGCGCCTCAAGACTGCTCCGACTCTTTGACATCACGTACATTCTGTTCCGCTGTCCCATGTAGCCATGTCTCTTGCCCAGCCGGTCGGTAGAGTGGAGCCCGGGACTAGAATCCTGCTGTGCGCCCATTCCACGAGACTGTGAGACTTGGATCCCACTGCTCGCGTAGCAGTCGGCTGACTGGCAGTCCAGGTACCATAATATGGAGTTGTTAGACGCCGCCAAGGCCATTATCACATCGCCACCGTCGTGCTCCTGCACGATTTCTGACAATGCCCTGTTGATGTCCCAGTACTGGGGCGCTCTGTTACCCTGGATCATGTTACTGAACAGAGATTGGCCAGTAATAGGGCGGCCAAGCCCCTAGCAACAAGGGACGTCCACGATTTTGATGAATTCCGGAACAGGGAACTCAAGGACGTCACCAACTTTCAAATACCCGCGGTGTCCGATTTCCCACCAGCAAAGAGCACCTGGATGTTAATGATGGAACGAGAATGGCTGCGGGATGTCCTCTTGCTATAAACAGTAGTAGCTGAGGGAAGACCGGGAAATGGTTCACAAGACGTCCGACCCTCCGAGGCACAACCATGGGTCCACTACAGACGTACAGTGGGATGAAGTATTAAATACTTTGGACACCCTTCATTACAAAGCCATGGTGCCTATTACACAAATTACAAATTACATTTCGCCTTCCTAAAAAATTTTTAGTTTTGAAGCTATCCAAACCTCAGTAGCTACTATACCAGCCGTCTGCCTCAAGGATTGCTTGTACACGATGAGGCATGGTCTCACACAGCTTCTTTAGAACCTGGTTATCTATTGCATGCCAGGCCTCCTTCGCAGCCTATATAAGCATCTGCAGTGTCTCATCATTATCTGGAGCGGTCTCCAGGTCAGGATGAAGCTTATAGATCATTGCTTTCATGATAGCCCTTAGATTCCGATAAGGTTAAGATCAGGAGGAGAATATGGCGGCCATACCATAACCTCTATCCCCATATCCTTAAGCAGGTCACGTACAATATGAGCTGTGTGTACAGAAGCCCTACCATGCATAAAGATATCTCCAGGCGCTAGAAATTCTGGTAGAAAAGACTCATAAACTCCAGATTACCCATGCAGTGACTCCCTCTTGCAGACTCGGGATCTCCCTCTATAGGAAGTAAACCAGTCCTCCGGTTATAGCCAAAGGCGGCCCAAAACATCTTTTTTATTCCCTTTCCACAGCGAATCGTGTGGGCAACACTCTCAACAATCTGTTGCCTTGGAGGTCGGAGAGTATAGACAGCAGATACCCCAGCTTCACGCTCAACTGAGTTCCCATCAGACCAGATAACCCGGTGGAACTTCTCTCCAGTATAAGCAGGATATGTCTCTGCCTATCTCTTCCGCTTTGCAGCATTCTCTGGAGTAATTTCAGGCCTTTCGACCTGCTTCCACTTCCTCATGTTGAGGGATCGAAACATTCGTTGCATAGTTCTGACAGATGGTGAGCTTCGTACAGCACAAGATAGCTCCTTCATCTTTACATGATGATTCTTTCCAACCCTCCGGAGTAACTCCCTCTGCTGTTCTGGTATAATGGCTCTTGGCCGCCCGCTTCGAGGGGAAGACTTCTGGTTCTCTCGAATAGCATTCTTTTAATTGTATGGCGGATCCTAGAAACAAGTATCTGGGGATATCTCTTATGTATTCGCTTGTACCCCCATCCAATTGGAGTGTAAATTCACAGATCCTAACCCTCAGCGTAGGGTCAAGGTCAGGATTCTTCCCTATAGTAAGGCAGGCTTCTGAGGACTCGCCACCATGCTTTACGCGCTCCACGCGTTTTCTGACACCTTGTATAGCTTCAGCTAGCTGTATTAGGAAGGCGGAAAGCCTAGTAGTTACCAGCGTGTATCTAGTCGCTTGGCAGAGTGGAGAGTGTGTCCAAATTATTGTCATGCCACTGTAAACACGAACCACAGAATAAGTTGGTGACTAATGGAGTAGAGGGATAACCATGGTCTACGCGAGTGACAGCGATTCCAATGGATTTGTTGACGTCCAGGGTAAGCCTTTCCTCGTTCGCGATATATCAAATCGATCTCGAGGATTCAGCCTCCGAAGATCCTCCGAGGCTTCGTCTAATCTATCGGAGAACTGATTTATCAAGCATCTTATTCCCGTGCGTTGGCAGGAGGATGTTAATCAAACCAGTCTGGGGGTACAGGGTGCTAATAGAGACTAGTTTCATGGCCATTGTAGGCACAAAGGGCCAGTGAGGTTAAAAGCATTGTGCGCCCCATTATTCCATTTCCTTCCCCTCCCAAAGGTGCTGCTACGCTACACAAGCGACACTATCATGATGCGCCGAATGGGGTTTATCGCCCTTGCTTTGGCTCTTGTCTGGCAGCCAGTGGCTGCCACACAGATCTGGAAGAGCGCCTCTGATATACCTTCAGCAGTTCCCCTGGCCTGTCGACAGGCACTCAGCACAAATATCACTTGCCCCGGCACCCTTGTCCGGGCACAGGATGTGACTAATGGAGCTGCATTGAATAAAGAAACGTCTGCGCTGTACTGTACGACCGAGTGTCATGACTCCCTCAAGAGCTTCCAGGAAGGTGTCGATACCAACTGCGGTCGGGATACGCAGTACGTCCTGAATATGGGCTCAGCAACTCAGCAATTTCCTGCTGAGATAGCTGATGAGTTGCTGTGGGCCTATAGAGTATCCTGCATCGAAGACACGTACGTGACAGAAATTCCCCTCTGCATAATTAGCAGCCTTGAACGTATTTAACTAAAGATCATGTCCAGGGCTGGATTTTGTTTAGGAGACCTATACAATGGAGAGAAGACTGCCTGTTCCGACTGCGCTCTGAAGTACGGCGCCGCTATGATGAACTCGGATTACGGACGCAACCAGTTTCCTCTGGCCGCATTTTCCTCGCTCCTCTCCTCTTGCAGTGTCCCTGCCACCAGCTATACGTATAGTTATACTCCTCTTCCTACTGCGACGGCGACGACCACGACTACTAGTACCTCGTCATCGACGCCCACCGCATGCGCTGGTAGCACTTACGTTGTGCAGGAGCAAGACACCTGCGAGTCGATAGCATTGGCCAACTCGGTCTCAACCGATCGCATGATATTACGGAACCATCTTGACTACGCCTGTTCTTCCCTTACGGTCGGATCATCGCTTTGCATCGAGGACACATGCATGGTGTACATCGTTCAAGCAAACAATACCTGCGATGGTATTGTACAAGGTCAATCCTTTGGAAAAGTGCAGCTTCTGGGTTGGAATCCCACTTTGCATGAAGACTGCGATAATCTGGAAGCGATGGTGGGGAGGACTCTCTGCGTCTCGTGAGCCCCCAATACTCTCTCTTCCATATATAGCCCACTCTGAAGTCACTGAATAACACGTTTCACTCCTACGTAACAGGCCTCCGGGAGGTAATGGCGAGTTCACTCTCCCTGCCGAGCAGACAGCCGTCGCGCCCACGCTTACATCCTCACTCATAACCGCCTGGGTCCCAGGAACAACCGTCACGCTGCCAGAGGAGACGATTTCCTGGTATCAGCCGATCCATGATCCGGACTACCACCCCGTCGAGACTCTCACCCCAAACGCAACGTGGACGAGTCTTTTTGCCGAGCGAACTCTATACTGCTGGGTCTCCGAGCAGGAGCTCTCTGACTTAGAGATATCGCCCGAGATGGACTTCCCAGATGACTGCTATTCTCTGTATGCCAGTTACTGTGAACCCCCAGTTACGGACCCAATTCCTACATCCACCCATATTCCTGCCAGTTGCTCCCCTACCAGTACTGAAGAGGAATCGACCCCTGTGGAGACTCCTACCTCGACTACAGCAACTACTACAACCACAACTGGAATGACTACCCCTACCCCTACTCAGGCCGGCATGGTTTCGGGGTGTACCAAATTCCATAAAGTCGCCGATGGTGACCAGTGTGGCACTATTGCCAGTGACTACGGTATTACCCTAGACAACTTCTATGACTTGAATCCCGGTGTCGGTGATAGCTGTGGATCTCTCTGGTTGGACTACTACGTCTGCGTTGGTGTCTCATCAACAACTACCACCAAGACCACCACTACCACTACCACAACTGGCTCAGATATGAGTACACCCACACCCACTCAGGCAGGAATGGCAGACGGCTGCACGGACTTCCACCTCGTCTCAGACGGCGACCAGTGCGGCACCATCGCCACCTCGTACGGAATCAAAACGAACGACTTCTACTCCTGGAACCCGGGCGTCGGTGACTCGTGTTCGTCGCTCTGGTTGGGCTACTATGTCTGCGTTGGGCGAGGGTTGCCAAGCACTACGCAGACGACGACAAAGCCCTCCACAACTACCACCACTGCCGTGTCCACTCCGACACCAACGCAGGCTGGCATGATCAGTGGCTGCAGAAGTTTCCACAGGGTATCGAGTGGTGATCAGTGCGGTACTATTGCTACTCAGTATGCAATTACTTTGGCTAATTTCTATACATTCAATCCTGGTGTCGGTGATTCTTGTGGGTCGTTGTGGTTGGATTACTATGTATGTGTGGGGAAGTGATTGGGCTAGATTTTGCTCTTACAGTACTTCCTGCAAGCAGTCCATATTGTTAGAATGCCAATTGCTCGAGAGACAGTAAGGATTAGATATGATTACATCCCAACTATGATAGGTGAACATCCAAGCAATAAGCAGCATGGTTAAATATTGGCCTACGCCGTCCTCCACCGGCGGATCATCCTCCAAATCTTCCTTCGTCCACTGATACAACTCCCTCCCTATCTCACCATCATATGTATACTTCTCCCCAATAGTTCCCTTCTCAAACAGGCTTCCTTGCGACAGCATTGCGCATCAACCCGGAAGCCCGAGCTTTAGGATTCAGCTTACCAAAATATAACAATAGGCATAATATTCTTCTACCAAAGCATCCCGACGTTACACTAAGGTTTCTCAATATCACAATATTAGCTGCCGATATAGGGCTAATAGATTTAAGCTTATCCTTGTCCTTGATTATAATAGGGTCATCACCAGCAACACTACCACTATCGCTGTTGAACCAGGACGTCAAATAAGATTTAAGTATATCACTGTGGATGATAACCTCTTTATAATCAGTGCCGACGGTGAATCTCAGGAGGCTTGGACAGAAATACTCTACGCTACTATTAGTTATATCCCATCCAGGAAATTAATTCGTCCTTACCGGTTGTTGCATGGAGTTATAATTAGAGCCGAGAGGAGCAGAATTCTCTCTAATAAGTAGTTCTACTAGGCCCGACCGGCTTTATATATTAGGTTACAAGTTATTTATTCATAGATAAATATCAGCTTCATGAAGCACTGGAGATAGGACGTGGATTAATTTATCAGAGGTCTCGATCGCTGAACGAAGATGCATTGGGTGCGTGAACCCTTAAGCACTGGCGCCTTCAGCGGCACTGGTTTCATATTATACATATTTATTGGATGGCACCTAACGCCCCACTTCAGCGCTTCAGCACCCTGCCAGAATGCCTCCATTCTCGACAAAGAAATCAAGGATGGCGAAGGAAGTTTTCTTAGGGGTTATAATTTTCGGGCCTGCTACTACTAATCAAGGTTACTACTAGTAAGATAATATTTAATAGATATTCTATTAGTATCTTAAAAGCAGCTATATTAAATCTGCTTAATCTATCCCGAGAAGAAATAGACTAGTTTAGGGTTTAGATTTCTTATAAATAATAAAATAGTCTATAGCATGATTTCAATAATCTAGATACTATATCTAGCTAGATATTATAAGATCTACCTGCGCTAATAGCCTAGCTAGCTAATACTTCCTTATTCTAAATCTCTAATAATACTTTTTAAGGTATTACTAAGAATTAAGAAACCTAGATTTTATTTTATACAGGCAAGAATTAATAGATCTAGATATTATTCTATTTAGATTAGAGTTAATAGTAAAAGAGTATATTTTTTAGTAAAGATAATTCCTAATCTAGACTCTATAATCTAGTTTTTCTTTTTTAAATAAAGTATAAGCTAATTAGCAGGCAGAAAATAGTAATAAATACCTGATTCTCCCAGGTCTAAGATCTAAGCTACTAGTATATATAATTTAACTAGTTATAATCTTAAAGATAATAAAATTATTATCTACTATATTAAAAGTAATATTCTTACTAGTATTACTCTCTCTAGAATATAGCTTCTTCTACTTATATAGATCTAACTAGAGCCCTGGTATATTAATAAAATTAACTAAAAACTTTTCTCTACTACTGGTAATAGTAAATATAATTATTATATTATTACTAACTAGCCTAGTCTAGTATAGATATATTTTACTAGTAACTAGTACTAGAGTATTTAAGAGCTAGAATATATCTATAGTAATACTAAGTTTATCTTAGTTAATATTAATAATATCCTAACTGGCTGTTAATATTATAGATTATCTTAGAGTAATTACATTACTACTATATCTTATTAGTTAGAATAGCTAGTAATATCTCTAGAATTATATTTAGATCAGCTTTAATAATAAGAGATAACTTTATAATTATCCAGAGCCTAAAGTATAGTTATTCTTAAAGATCTAATAGTATTCTATTTCCTATAAACTAGATAATTTAATCTTAGCTACCTGGTAATACTTTTATAGATACTAGTTACTATTTACTAGTATATTAAGATTATTAAAGCTCCCGGGATTTATAAACTTAGAGATCTCTAATACTCTAATACTAATTTTAATTACTAATTCCTAATTTCTTTAATTATTACTTTTAATATACTAGAAATAGCCTAACAGAGCTCTCTAAATCTATATCTTATTTCTATCCTACTAGTAGATATTAAATAAAATTATCTTTATACTAGATATACTCTAGAGTATATTATATATTATAATATATTACAGTCTAGTATCTACTAAATCTTTCTAATAGATCTAGAGCAGTGGCTCAGTAGTATATAAAATAAAATAGTTATTATATTTCTAAAAGTTAAATTACCTAACAACTATGACAACCGTTAATCCCCCGCGTAAGCCACGTAGCTCACCACCACAGAATCAATTAATCTTATTCCTTTGGCGATCTACAGGCTACACATATTCTTATTTAGAAAAGAGACCAGGGAGGATCTATATAGATATCTGTATCGGGATTAGGAACTATAGTGATTACTAATCTAGTATTGGATCTTCTTCTCCCTGCCTCCGGAGAAGTGATCTATATAAGGTCTTTAGATATTGATCCTCTTTAGATCTCTAAGCAATTCACTCTATTCCCAACCAAGGCCTCTGATTGGTTGAATCGATACTATACTCTTTGTTTGACCAGGGCTTAGTAGTGCTAGATCCTCGGCGCCCTTCGGTGCCTTACAATATATATTATCTTTAGAAGTAAGCTGCCTTAACTACCTAGCTTTATTCAGCAACAGTCAGCACTACTAATAGTTTTAAAAGAGTATATTACTCTCATGCTGATACTGACAGATTTTCCAGTATACCTCCCTATTAGTTAGTGCTTTTTTATTTATATATTTATTAATAAGAGTAGTCTGTAAATCCGGACTGATATCTACAAGCAAGGGTTAGTATAGGTAAGGAAGTCTTATATTAGAAAGCTATAAGGTCCTTGGCCTTAGGGGTTGTTGCAAATGATGTAAAAGAGTGTGTGGTATCATGGCTGGATCCCCTTGCCCGATGTCGGGAGCTTTAATACTGTTTAAAGCTACTGACATCCCAGGAATCTACTATCAGGAAGTTCTATACTAATATCTAGCTTAGCTATATAAGAAATTATTAGATAGTAAGGAATAGAAAGAATAATAATACTAGAAGATAGTCTTTAGACTTATCTCTAGTATTTTAAATACTTTAATATTTACTAAATATAGGGTATTATTATATTTAGTAATATATTTTTAATTTTACTAGTAATCTAGAGAGAAGAAAATTAGTAAATTAAAACTTCTAAAATTAGATTAAGTTAAAATCTATTAAAAGTTATAATATTAATAGATTTATCTATAAAAAATTTTTCTATACTTCTAGAGCTCTAAGAATAATTAATAAAAAGAGTATTTTAAAAGATATAAGAATAATATCCCGAGAAAAGTAAATTAGAGATCAAGAATTATTAATAATAATAATTATAATAATAATAGATTAATAGAATAATCTCTATAATACTATTAGTAATACTAACCACTATAATTCTCTAAATAATTAGAATAATAATATTAAGATAGTATAGTTTTTTATAAAATAATACTCTAATCTGACTCTAGTCTTTAACTAAATTCTAGAGTAATAGAATTAATTCTAGTAAAATAATTAAAAAAGATTATAAAAAATAGAGACTTAATAGTAATAATAAAAAAAAACTTTTAAAGCTCTAAGAAAATAATAAAATAATAATATAGTAATCTAGTAAAGGTTAATAACAAAATTTATAATTCTAAATTAGAAAGTAATTACTTAACCTGAAGTAATCAAGCCTTATCTAAAATCTTCAGATATTAGGAAATTACTAAAGTATAGAGAATAAGTTACTAATAATACTATATAAAAATAACTCTAATCTATAGAAGAATATTTTAAAGCTAAATAGATTCTAGCTAGAAAGAGTTTTTTAAAAATCTAAAAAATCTATTATATTAAAGATTTTCTTAATAGAATAGTTTAAACTATATAGAGAGTATATAAAGAAAAAATATAAAATAATAAAAAATAATTTATTAATATATAGACAGAATTCTGTGTATAGTTTATAAATAGCTTTAAGAAGTTTTTTAGTAAGAATAAAAAATAGAAATATTTTATTAATTATATATAAGAAAATACTAGTATAGTAAATTATAGTAGCTAGTTTTTTAATATTATAATTTAGATTAAATTTATTTTTCTAGAGTATTTAGTAATTTAATACTTTAAAATAAAGACTAAACCTGCTCTTTAGATCTATCTTATAAAAGATCTTAATTTTTTTATAAAGTTTAAGAATCTAGTAAAAAAATTTAGCTAGTATAAATAAAAGAATACTATTACTAGATACTATATAAATATAGCTTAAGTAAATATTAATTATATTAATATAATAGATCTAAATATACTTATTATTTAATCTAATAAACTTAAGAAAAGAAGTCTAGAGTAATAAGTATAGTATATAGTTTATAAGGCCTGCTTTATCTATAGTACTAAAGAATATATAAAGTTTATATATTCTAATAAAGATAATAGTTAGAGAGTCTAAATAAATAGTTTAGAAAAAAAATAAGATTACTAGATAAAAAGAAACTAGTAGTTTAAATAATAAAAATCTCTAAAATAAAAGCCTGGAAGTTAAAGATTCTAGATATATTAGAATCTTTATTCAGGAATAGTTATCTAAGATAGAAGTAACTTCTATAAAAAAAAGCTATATTATATATAATAAAATCTAATATAGCTTTTTATAATTATATTATTAAATATAGAATACTAGTTAAGATTATTAAGATCTTTATTAATTCTAGAATAAACTATTTATTTCTATTAATTTAATTAGCTAAGCAGCTATAGGACTATTAAATATTCTAAAGCCTGAAGCTATTAGATATAGAAGTAGCTAATAGAGAATCTCTAATAATAAAGAAATATTTATAGTTATTTATAGCTTTTAAGAACTAGATAATAAAAATAAAAATTTATATCTTAAATCTTCTATATTATAATATAATATTAGGATAGGTCTAGTTTAAAATAGCTAATCTATAAATAGACTAGAAAATATCTAAGATATATCTCTAAGTAAAAAATAAATAATATATTTATATTATTAGATTTATTAATATTGAAAATATATCTCTAGTATTAAGATATTATTAGAATTAA
>JAMFNW010000130.1:0-20938 GCA_025768815.1 Aspergillus sp. PM3604 | reverse complement strand
AAGATGAGGTCGTCTATCATGCGAATATTACCTTCTATTCCCCCTGCCCTGCTCCACCGGGGCAGCGCAAAGCCAGTAAGCAAAGAATGCTGTCCCAAGAGACTCAGAGCACCGGACAGCCAGGAAGGGGCTAACGGCGGCGGACTGCCTTTAACCAGAGCTCCTTCAACCTTTCAATATTGCCCTTGCTAGCTGTTTTCTAACCTGGCTGTAATCACTGCCTGGATTAGTGGCTGGCGATCCAATGGCATAGGGTTCATTTCGGGTTACCGGTGCCTTACAGGGCCTTTGAGAAATATCGGACGCGTTTTCAGGTCGCATGATTGCTTATTTATGGCAGCCAACTCGACATCCGCTGGAGATGCCCTGAACTCTGTACTCGGGCGACACCAGGCTCCCGACATGCCACATAAAATGACTTCCAGTCGACCGTTAGGACCGTTAGTTACATCCACTCTCGCACCGCAATAGCAACATGAACTGGCTAGACGGTACTTAGTTATAGGTCTTATATAAGCTTAGAGTATATACTTCTCTAGCCTTAAGATATGCCTGCCTTTCCAGAACAGAGATCAGAGCACTTACTAATAACCAGCCTAACATGTCTAGTGTCCCGGACTGAGATAGTTGTATCAACTACTAAAGTATTATATATATATTACAGGTCCCTGATTCTATAGTTAGCTTACCCTAATCCAAGTCCTGTAGAGACACTAATATACCAGTCTTATTAGCTGCGCTGTCTAGCTAGTTATAGTACTAATATTACAGTAGTATGCATTCGCGGACCTACCATTAGTGACACTACCATGACCTAATAGCGTATCCCATGATAGAAGTCTGTTCTCGCCGTCGGACGGGCTGCGTAAACGTGAAGATACTGAAGGAGCAGAGTACTGTAGACAGTGGTACTATGGAACGTTCGATTGCAGAATTACCTGGCTGGGGGTATGCGTTGGAAACGGAGTGACTGTTGTCGCGCGAGGAATCAATGTCAATCATGTTAGCCTTAGAACGTCCGTAAAGACGTGCAGGGAAATTTGGCAGTTCAGAACTTGCACGGGTGCTCGTCAGACAAAGGGCCATTGGTAGATCGGTCATCTGGAATCATGGCCATGTCGAGGTGGCCGAACGGTTTCGGCAGGGGACAGGCAAGGAGTTGCCTTATCCGCATCACGCACCATCAGATCATCCACTGGCTATAATAGAACGCCAGACGCTATATAACCTAAGTATCTAGAGTAAGTGCGGTGTATATTCTATTCCAACCAGTCTATAATATATAGAAAATTCGGTCGTACCAGGGGGATATTGTTGGAGGCATGCTACAGGTCAGGGTCGATGGTCTGGGGAGTGGACGAGTATTTATATCCTGTAGGTGTCATCTGGGCTCTTATCTAGATGCTTGCAGGATGTGGGATAGGTAAACATGGGCGCTTTCGCCCGTCTTACTCTACTAATTTCAGATTCTGACCTATAACAGGTGGTTGGGTGCTGGGTAAGTGACCGGCAAGAAACTGAGGGCCTTTTACCTAGCACGCGGGTGCGATGGTCTAGAACAAACCAACTTACTTGCATTATCAAGAGATGCCACTCTTGTTACGCTACAGTGCACTCTCAGGTTACCATACCCATACTCTGGACTTTGTCTTTACAATTTGTCGACCGGCGTTGTCCAGGGTCACTATTACCCCTAGCGGCGACCTACTCTCATCTTACTCTATCACGGGCTCGGCATCCTTTCATCATCTGAAATGAAATTAGCCATATTCAGGCTACACCATTCCTAAGACGTATGTTCCCACTGCGAAAGAGGGTAGGCCCCGCAACATTCCCAAGCATCCAGCGAAGGGCGCAATAATCTGCTGGTGCCTTGAACCGGGCACGGCCGGGGGACTATGGTTTGAAGCACCTTCGCTTTCTTGGCTGCCGCAGAGATCAGCTGGGTATGACCAGAGCCAAGAGTTCTTCTATCTCGCGAGAAAGTGCCGTGTACTCCTCACTGCTTCGTTGGCCCGCTCGATCTAATGCTTGTTATTAACTTCTAGCATGTTCCAGCTGGCGCTCCAGCTTTAGCGCCTCCGTGGTAAAATCAATAAACAGTATGCTATATAAGCGTGCAGCTATTCTCCTTGGGCGCCTCCTGGGAGCTAGAGTGCTGCCATAAAACTTAGTTGCCGGCAAGGTATCGATCAGGGCATGCCTGCGGATGGACTGTTGACACTCACCGGGCGGTTTGTAGTTTATATCCCCGAGAAGCTATGTAGGAAAGGGCTTCCGAACGAGGGCTAGCCTGACTGAGGGCATCTCGGGTGCCATGCAGTTGTTCACCCTTCAAATTCTGTTCCTCACCTCTCATGTCAGGTCTATCGCCACCTGACTCCAGCTGCTTGTTCAGCCAGGACATTAATGGTATGGACCGCACTATAGCCGTGAAAGGAGGTGCCACCATGAATTTATTGTCAGAGCTACTGTTAATTGGTGCAGGAGAGTGCTCCATTAGCACCGAGCATATAAGTAAGCGGTCCGCAAAGAAGATTGTGATATACTCGTAATGTCCCTTCAAGTATTGCTGAATATGTGCTATCACACAACGCATGAGTAGGTTTTGTTTCGCAAAAGGGGCCCGTAGAAAATGACGTCGCCGTGGATAGTAGTGACGGGTCCCCTCAAAACCATGACTCTTTGCGTGGGGGTGATGCTCACTGTGGTGACTTTCGATTGTTCCTGCGAGTCAACACGTAGGTCTTAGGATCTCCCAGGTCTCATGATCCGTGGTATTCCAGCTGGTATGATACCTACAATGGTCAAGGGGAATATTGTTAAAAATAAGCAAGACTACGTCAACTGGGACCAATCGTCAGAGTTCCATGGGTACAGTATCGTAACGTTGGCCAGTCAAGGACAAAAGTCAGCCGAGATGAGTGGCCGCTATAAAGGAGGCCCTGGCCCAGAAACGTGAAGCCAGAGGTCTGTATAGTGTGGATACGGTCAATAGACGGATTTGTCACATAGACCGCCCACATGGCCGTTCCAAACATCGTCCACGCCATCTTGGCGTCGATACTCCTGTCTTTGGCAACTACGCGAGCCCTGCTGTCAACCCAAACATTTCGACAGCACCGGCTCTATCGATGCATAGATATGACCTCCTCGGTGGTCCTTGTGGCCGTCCTCGTTGCAGTGGTCGCGCTCGATTGGAACCTGGCATCCTCCATTCATTTCAGTATGTATTGAGACATTGCCTGAAGGAACCGCAACTGACCCGCCTAGATGGTATATCGGGACCTGCATCCCCGCCAATATCTTAGATACTCAAGGATATCTCGTATATTATTAGAAATAGATCTATTATCTCTTTTTAATTACTGATAGTACCTGTCCCCACACGGGCTAATATCTAGAGGACCTATTATATTTTATAGTACTTACTAAGTTAGAGTAGGAAGGCATCTAATATTTATATAAGATTAGCGCTTTATAAGATTATCTCTAATAGAACTTTTAATACTTAAAGACACTCTCTATTAGATTTCTATTAGTAGATAATCCACCGGGCTGTTATAGCTATATAGATATTATAGATCTCTTTCTATTATTCTTCTATAATAACTATACCTGACCTAATCTAGAGAGCTATCTCTTACTTACTCTATTAACCCTTTTATACATGTTATTCTCTAGTGCACTGCTTCCTAGTATCTAATAATTACTGTTCTATACTCTACAGGCACTGACCCTGCAGGACTATCCTAATAACCTGTGCTTTTTGCAGCTCTTAATATAGTCTAGTATACCTGTCTCCTTCTATTACTTTAAGATTAGCAGTAATTATCTCTGCGAGTCTGGGGGGCGGCTGGAGTTTATTACTATTATTAAGTTTCTCCTTTCCTTCTAAGGCTTGCTATATCTATACCTAAAAATCTCTAACTTTCTCTAGTTCCTCCCGGGTCTTGATAATACTATTTATTATTATTAATCTACTCTCTATAGTCTAGTCTTCCATAAATATCAGTTAATAATAATTAATAGTAAACAGACTTTTAAAGAGCTTCAGAATAATATAACTATAATATTACCTAGTATTCCGTGTATTTTATAGAAGATATATTCTCTAATTACTCTAGGCCTGTGCCTTTACCTAGCTAGTATAGTATATTACTAAGGTTTTTATAGGACTATAAACTAACTAGTATAGAGGAATCTTCTTATTAGCCTATTAATATATTTATCTATCTAGATCCTTCACCTATAATTAAGTAGGGAGGAAAGAATCTACTATAGCCTCTAGTAGGAGATTATTTTAGAGCTATAGAAGGATTTAGACTAATAGCTATAGCTATATACTTAAAGACTTAAGAAGCTAAATACTACTAGACTTGACTTCTAGCTAATATAAAAAATACTAGAAGTTTAGGAGTTTATTAGACTAGTCTAGTAGGCTTTCAGGCCTACTAGTCTCCTAGTATTATAAATACTTATCTTTAGTAACTTCTTCTATAGTATCTACTACTAAGAATAACAAGTACTACTCTAGAGAAAAAGGGCTGATAGATTATTAAATAGAGTATATTATAAAAGATACTATATAGCTAATTAGTTATTTTATCTAGCTAATATTAATAATAATTCTCTTTAGAATAGCCTTCTATTAAATAGGCTCTAGTTTCTATCTATATATTCTAGTACAGGATTAATAGAATCCCTGTATAATCTCTAGTATAGTATAGAATAGTTAGAGACTTATCATGCTAGGCTCTGCCTTTTAATAGGGCAGGTAGTATAGTTTAGTAGCTATATTAAATAGCCTAAAGCAGGGTATTTCTTCTATATATTATATATACCTTTCTTAACTATCTCCTTGGGCAGCTGGACCTGATAAAATTTAGTTATACTAATAATAGCTAATAAACAGGGATATTATTTTCAATGATAATATACTTAAAGCCCTTGTATTATCAGGGACATGTCTTATTTTGGTTTGCAGGTCAGGAGAGAGGAAGCTCCCAGCGCCGCGGAGCCCAGCTATGTAGAGATCAATGACTTCCGTCTAAGATGTCCTGGTAGCTTGGGTCAGTTTCCGTGGACTCGTTTGTTTTGATAAAGGCAGCGAGCTCTCAAGCCACGGGATAGGATCAGCGTTCACCAGACCAAACGAGTCTCGGAATGGTCCGTCGTGCCCACGGAGGCGGCTTAACTAGAGCGTTTCGACTGGTTGAGGCTCGGCCCATCAGTCCTCCTTGGCTCTCCCTCTCAATAACATCCTAGACCCCTTGATCCGCTACTAACCTTTGTTAGGTTTGGCAAGTATATATACAGTCACACTGCATGAGCCGTGGGAAACTCTAATAGAATATCTGCCTTATCTTATAGATAGGTAAAGCCCTGTACTGACCAGGACTACTCTAGTATAATAGTATTACCCTAACTATAAGTAGTATATACATGTTTACTTGCCTTTTTACAGCTGTTCAATTATACTACAGGCCTAGATAGAGAATTAACTATTAAGAAATCTTATCTATAGGCGCAGAAGGACTGGGGATTATAATACCATAAGAGAAATTACTGCTGAGAGAGTAGCCTATAGTTCATGCCATTTACTGCGTAATCAGACATAGTTTAGCATAGCTTACTTTTATTGGCTGTCATCATCCTGCTCTGCAAAAGGATGCTTTTACACTAGACTACTACTAGCCGCATATAAATTTCGGGCTTGGGCTGCTTTGAGTAAATTCTATTTTTAGAGTCCAAGACAGCAATCTAGATAATAATAGAGGTTATTAATAAGTATATAATTTATTTTTAGTCTAGCCTGCCTTATCTTAACTACTATAGTTTATTTCTGTTTCTACTCTAGGAGTACCTTATATTTATCTTTTATTATTTAGTATATATTAGTTAGTCCTGCTGGTCCTGGGACACTTTATATATATAGACTTCTTAAGTATAGGTTCAGTAGTTAGTAACTCTTCACGGAGTTCAGTCAGATTCCTTTAGATTTTATTATTCCATAATATCTACTTATTAAGGAGGGTTTCTAGCCTTCTATTAAGGAAAATTAGTATTTACTATACTTAGAAAGCAATAAGTACTGCACGAGAAGAAGGCTGACAGATAAATCTTACATGCAATAATAAGAAAACCGGCTGGGGGCTATATACTTACTAAAGTCTCTACTTTAAGCTAGGATTAGATAGGCTGGTTAGCGCAACTTAGCTATAGACTATATTAAGATATAGTATATAGTAACCTGATTTACTTATATATTACTAGAAGATTAAGATTATCCTACTTTTTATAGATACCTGTTAAAGGTCCTAATACTTTATAGATATCTAAGTTATTAGTCTTCTAGTTACTATCTTTTTAGTTTTTATTATCTAGATTATTACCTGTTTCTGAATATATTTTCTCTATCTTGATTTATACTAGATAGAATTTAATAACCTGTAAGGGCTGTTAAGATTTCAGGACTTAATCTAGTCTTATTAGTATCTTATAAAGTAAATCTAACTAGGATAGAGATAATTTCTATATAGCTATATTTAGGGCAGGAGGTATTAATAGATATATATAGTCTTACTTCAGGGTGTTTAAGAGTTGATAAGTTGTCTATTTATAGTAGTATATTCAAGGCGGACAATTGTAAGCATTATAGGAGAGGATACAGTAAAAACGGAATCAGCGCCCGTGACTTGGAGTTGTTCAGAATTAAGAACCGTTCATGTTCTGCCTCGGAAGGGATCCAAGGTGGGAAGAAATGGGTTTCGAGACCACATTATTTGTTTGGGAATAGCAGGTACCCTGTCACCGAATCACCCACGCTTATGTGGGCGACTCTGTGGATAAGAGCGTAGGGTTAAAGCAACAATAGGCATTACAGTACTGTGCATAATGCCCAGAATATACGGCCCTAGTCAGCTCGCCTGGTGATAAAACCTTGTCCTTTGCCGCCGTGAAGCCAAGTCCCCTGGCTAGAGTAGTGGGTTATTAGTAATCTAGCTAATCCTTAGTAGTTAATATAGATTCACCCGGGGAAGTTTATTATTAAAGAGGATCTAGACTTTACAGGAGACTAAAAAATA
Source organism: Aspergillus sp. PM3604 (assembly GCA_025768815.1). Classification (NCBI taxonomy): domain Eukaryota; kingdom Fungi; phylum Ascomycota; class Eurotiomycetes; order Eurotiales; family Aspergillaceae; genus Aspergillus; species Aspergillus sp. PM3604. Next base: position 13,850 of record JAMFNW010000130.1, on the reverse strand, counting down.
AGACCAGGTTTATAAAGAACAGACTAGTTTAAAGACCGGTCAAGGCGGCCTTTTGTAGGGCAAACCAGTCATATATTTATAAGTTCTAATACCTCCTGTTAAACTCCAGCAGAGGGTACTTTTGCACATGGCCATCACCACCGCGAACCTCTGCCAGCAGAATGATAAAACTGTTCTGACGTCTGATCAGAGCCTTGTAGGTCCCAGATCGTTCATAGTATTGAGTAGTAGATACGTAAATCAATGGGATCTCGCTTGTCTACTAATTCAATATCTCCGTCATTATTCAGCTGCCCTGCTCCGCATCTATCCTATTATTATAAATCCGCATTCTTATATCTTGTAATAGGCAAAAGAGGCTATTATAAGTAGACTTCTACTAAGAAAAGTTAGTTTCTATACTAGATAGTCCTCTATCCAGATTCTGAGTAGTTATAGGATATAAGAGCTGAGGAGTATTTAAAGACTATCTATCTAAGAATTATAGAATCCTTATAGTCTAAATTTTATTAGTTAAGAAAGAATATCTGAAGATATTATCTTATATATAGAAGATAGATAAGGACAGTACAGGGTATAATAGTAAAAAAGACTTATAAAGAGTAATAAAGAATATAGAAGGCATCTTCTTTTATAACTACTAGAGTACTAGCTTATTAGATATATACTAAGTTCTATAAAGGGGCAGGACTAGAGCAGGTAGAAAGTAGAGAATAGATAGTCTTAACTACTAGACTCTTAAAATTATTACCTATAAACTAGGTAGGTAAGAGCTTAGTCTATAGCAGGGCTCTTATATACTTAGTCTAAGATAAGATAAAGATTTTTCAGGCAGCTACTATTAGTATACTAACTTAGAGGCTATTTAGACTTAAAAATCTCTAGTCTAGTGCAGTAACCGGTTCGCGGGCCATCCTGGACTATAGACCTGGTCTAGTAACTTATCTATCAGTTCACAGGCTGTCAAGTCATCCACGTCATTAATACTAGAAAATGGAGGGAAATACTCTCTACTTGCTATTATCTGAGATAAAGCAAAGGTAGCGATAATTTCTGGCGACAGGGACAAATATATAGATATTAATATACTTTACCTACAGCATACATTAGAAATAGTATAGTATTTATGGCCTAAGTATATTAAGACTATAGTTAGGCTATAGTAATCAGTAATATTATAGTAAGAGCTAATCTACTAATCACTGACTAAGACGTCATACCTCATGGCAATACTTCTCTCATGGCTCTCTAAGATTTATGTTCGGGCATAGCTGGCAGTAACGGCTAGGTAGGTATGGTTGATAACCTTGTTAGCTTGACTGTGATATGACATCCTGTAGCCGGCTGATTCCAACATGTAGAATAGAAATATAGATGCCTGGGCATCTCTACCCGGTTAGTTCTTGTCTCCCTCCCCTGCCCAGCGTACTAAAGAACCATCTACCGATCGCAAAATTGAGGAAACAACTCAATTTGCAAGCAAGGCATGCATCAGCACCAGTCAGCGAAGCAACCCTCGGGTAGCAGTGGACTGATTGAGTCAGCCTGGATGTTGAGACATAACTGGGTTGTCTCCCATTGTCTTGAGGCCTTCTGTGTAAAGATTAACTCTTACCTGATAACTCGCCTGATCTTCTTGCCCGTGGATTGCTCATCTCGACGTAGGTGCTGAACCCGTGACATTGACTAACTGGCCAAGTCACTGATAATTTCTACAGCACATGCTCGTGAACGAAAAGAATATTGCTATTAATAAATCTATAATATTACAGTATAAAAAGTAGTTCGCTCTTCAGTGAGCGAGGTGACAGGTATCTAAGAGGAACCCCTGATGACTGACTATATAAATTCAATAATATCTATATTTATACTAAATCCTAAGTTGAATCATAAGTTCAGGTAATTTAATAATAGAAAGATCTTAGAAATACAAATTACCAGGATACCTGGTATATCTAATATATTAGTTATATTAGGACCTGGTATAAACCCCGCGGCTTAAAGATAGGTACTTAATATTATAGGACAGCTAATACTAAAAATATATAGTAAAATATTTAAAAAGCTATCTATTATTTAAAGAGATAGCCTGGCTGTTTTAAATATTATCTTATTTATTTATCTCTCTAGTATTATAAATCACTATATAAGCTCTAAGATATATCTTCTAGTAGATCATGAGCTCCCACAAGAATATACAGGATAATTAACTTAAAGCTATATAAGATATATAGTATAATACTAGTAATACTAACTATTTCCTATTCTATTATAAAGGAGAGAGTTTTAATAGCCTAGGGTAGCTTAACTAGGATAGGGATTCTAAAGCTAATCTAGTACTATTTTACCCTACTAGCTTCCTTAAATTAGATATTAATAAATCTTAGTTTACTTATCTTTTATCAGCTAATAGGGATAATAGAGCTTTAATTAACTAGAATAAATCTAGTCTGCTTTTACTGCTTACTACTACTAGGGATATCTTTTACTATATATCTATAATCTTACTATAGAAGGTTATTAATTAGCTCGAGATTTATTTTTTTATTATATATAAATATACTAGTAAAGTTATAATAATCTTATTCTTTTTTCTTTCTTAATATAAGTCTACTCTTAGGGATATTAAATAATGTTATATATAGATCCTTAATACTATATATAGATTTACTTACTCTATATATACAGCTAATTTCTACTTTTATCTTCTTATCTAGCCCTGGCAGGACTATAATCTAGTTAGATAGAATCCAGGCAAATTATTACAGATTATATCTTATTTAAAGCTAGAGTATGTGCTGGATCTAGAATAGTTTATTCAGAATCTATCTAGTTATTTTTGATGTTCAGGGTAGTATCACAAGGTCGGACAGATCTTGCAGTTGAGATATGTATACTGATTAACTAGCAAATTAATTATTTCTACACAAAGTTCCCTATACAACACCTGAGGTGATTGGAGAAATTATTTAACGGATATATATGAAATCACGGTTCAGACTAGGTCTTACGAGCTGTTAGAGAAGTAAGACACCTCTAGATTCTGGGGCCTGCGCGGAAGCGACTCTATATATAAATTTATGTTTATATTTAGTTTATAGCTGATCTAGATCATGCCTGTATACTGCCTGGCGACCTACTAGTATATAAAATAGTATAGTATAAATATTAGAATAAAAAATATAATTCCTGTAGATACTACTCCTGTTATAATACCTATATTTTATCTAGATATAAGTTACACTCTTTAAAGTTAATCTAAAATAGAATTAGTACTGACAGTGCTTGTTATAGTATTAGATATTATAGTTATTAAAGGCCTTCTTTCTAGGCTATAAGAAACTATAGATATATTAGTTAGGACTACAGATCTTTCAGGAACTATATTTATTAATATTAATATTATTCTGCTCTTCTTTATCAGCCTGGCACTTATTCTATATAATCTAAAGCTATATATCTTCTTAGTTTTAATAAAGCTCCTCAGCCGGGAGGATAGTATATTACTTAAATATAAAACAAGGCCACCTCTATTATATTTATTAAGAATTATAGATTTAGAAGAACTAATAAGAGCTATCTTTCTCTTAGCTATAGTATTTAGTAGCCCTCTATTACTAACTATTTAGTCATGACTAGAGAGCAGGAGTATAATAAGTAGCTTTATAGTTATTCTAGTTATAGAAATCTTTTACTAGCTTCTTAATAATATATCAGCTACTTAAGGAAGTATTAATATTACCGGTTATTAGTATAATAGTTAATATTTATATAATATATAGTAAAGCTGAGACGGGTCTTCTACAAGTCCTATATATATAGCTAACCTAGCTTCTTAATTAAGACTATCTTCTTGGTTAGGACTGCTCTAAACTGTCAGAATAGATATAGTAATATTTTTCTCAGGTACTAGTAAGGTCTCTACTAGTATAGCAGTTATAGTTAGAGTAAAGTCTAAAGAGAGTATATCTATCTCAGAGAGAGCATTCTAACTAGTTATAAGAGAGTAATCTGACTCTAGTACTATTATCTAATCTAGCAAGCTTACTGTATCTATATCTATTTCTGAAAGTATATTATCTACTACTATTAAGACAGATAGAATAGTGGGAGTCTCGGAATTAATAGTAGATAAACCTATTTTATTAATAATAGGAAGTAAATCTGAAGGCAGGTTTAACAAGCCTAGGCTAGTTATAATTATTAGACTATCTCTTCTGTTACTAGTAAATACTTCTAAATATAAAAGATCTGACTAAAATATAGCAGGTAGGGTATTAGCTGTGCTTTAATTACTTAACCTCAGGGCCTGATCAGGTATTAGTATCAAGGGTTTATTAGTACATGTATCAGGCGAGCTACTACTATTTATAGTATTAGAAAGATCTAGATTATACCACTCTACCTCTACAGTTATTATCTCTATAGAATTTCGCTGCAATAAAACCAATGACTCAGTAGATTTAGGAGAGAAAGACAAGGAGCTGCTTTTAATTAGGTCTATTTTCCCAGCACTTGTACTAAATAAATAACTAGATATTCTTGGCTCTTGTCAGATCCTAAGCTTCCTACTCTATTAAGCGTCTATAGATAAACTAACTATAAATGAATAAGCCTGTACGTACCTGGGAAGCTGCGAGGGAGGGACTGACAGCCTTGTCAGTACATGACTGAGGGAGTATATAGTAGTCACCGAGTCTATCAAGGACCTAGTAGTCGCTATAATGACAGCATAGAGGCGCTACGCCTTAACAGCGTTGGCTAGGTGACTTGTCGTCTTGACTGCTTCGCTTGGACATGGCCGAGGGAAGTGTGTTTTGCAGCAGCAAGAGCGATCCTTCTCCCCACTAAAAGATAAAATCTCCACGTACATCAGCGGTAAAGCCTGCTCGGCAGACATCAGTATTCATCCGCTTACTATACCTCGGCTTTCGGTGGGCAGCTCAGAGAGCGAGTCTGTTCAGCGTCCGCCAGACACAGAAACATTCTCCCTCTGAGTAACACGCCGACGATAGCCGCCGGAATACACTACTCATCTACCCACTCCGAAAGCCCAGGTACAAACCGTGTATCATGTCATATGCCGTGCCATTAAAAAAGGACTGGTCGCATATCAAGGCCAGGCATTTATGCGTGGCTCCCCCACGTGCATAGATACCTCGTAGTTACAGTATTGTCGTGTACATAACAGACGCTTCCCACCCGCTCACCTAGACAAACATCCCGACCCCAGGCGGAGAGGAACTCATTATTTTCCAGCATGTTGCCTTTCCTGAAGGTTGTGCCGTTGGTACTCTCCGCCGCGGTGTTAATCTGCCTGGCTGTGGCGTTTTCCGCGTGCACATCAACATCCTCTCCGCAAGACCTCTTCTTCATGGAGGTGATTCGCTCCACGGGCTCATCTTCGCCCCAGGCCTCGGGACCATTCGCCGGCGTCGGGGTCACTGGGGGGCCAACCTGGTACTTTCGGCTGGGAGGGCCTTAGCCATGATTTGTCCTAAATCAGCCTGGTGCCCGTATGATGGAATCCATTCCCCAGACTATCTTGTGCTTCTTGACTATTGACCATCGGGACTAAAATTGGGGTCTGCAGTCAAAATTTGAAGGCCTGTTATATTTAGGCGCGAAGCATTGGCTGATGAGGTGGACATGCCTTCAGAGGAGGGTGATGATGATGAGATAACCTGCGCTGAGGTCTGTGTGGGAAGGACGTTCGTGATGGTAATTGGTGGGTAGGCAGACTCAGATGCAGGACGATTATGTCCTTCCCGCCGCCGCCTCTCAGCCCTATATATCTGCTCACGGATCATCCTGGGCACATCTTCATGGGACTCTAATCTCTTCCCACTCTTCACATAGCTGACCAGGCCTATAATTTCATCTCTATAGAGTTTGTAGTGTTTCTTCCCGTAAGGATCTTGCCAGCAATGCGGCCCTAGTTCACAGGATCCGGGACAGCGCATTATCGCATAGACGTGTCTCCAGGCCGCAGGTTCTCCGGTCAATTCCTCCTCAGCATTAACCTCCCGGTCAAGCTCTTGGAGCATGCCCTGAGTGGCAGAAGAAGTACCTCGTTTATCGGTCGGTCTGCGTCTGGCCGTAGAGCCTTGGCTGTCTTCTATGTAGTTGAAGGCTACTATTAGCTTCAATTTCTTGCCGGCCTGGAAGTGATGACCCCAATCACAGAGCTGTTTCTCAATTTCTTAATAATCTGCTAAAGGGACAAAACTATCCATCAGAACTTTAATTATTTGAAACTTATTACGGGTCGCGGATATACAAGCCTCTATAATATTAGGGCTCTATCCTTAGGCTAAGATAGCTATTATCTCTTATAATCCGCAACTACGCACGTTGGGAATAGCTATCTGTCTAGGAATACAATACCCTATTAACGCCCAACCTACCTGATCTCCGAAGCATTCCACCTGAATTCGAAGGAATTCCACCCGAACTCTAAGGAAAAGGAGATCTTTTACTACATTGCATTACTATTAGGGAAAGCAACCTGGGCTATACCATCCTTGCACGCTTAATTCAGTTTTGCAAATGTCTTGAAGTATTTTCCCACCAATCTGCTTCAGGGTAGGATGCAGAAGATTCAGAACCTATAATAATTATCCAGGCACTATTATTACACAAAGACAGCCTTAAATTTCTCGGATTTGGCTTCTGTTCACGAGAATATCATTCGGATGGGGAAGATGAAGACTTTAACCAAGTTCCGAAAGTTAAAGCTTTGGAGGGATTCTCATACCTTGAGAGGTTATCTATTCCTCAAGACTGTCTTCCTTGGAAACTATTATTACCTCCATCACTGAAAGTGCTTCGCATTAAAAGTCCTGACGAACCCCTGGAGCCAGATCTATTTTATAACCTTGGAATGGCATGCCAACTGTTACTTAAGTTACTGATGGAGCTTCATATCTCCCCTTCTGATAATCATGGTTGGCCCGATGGGCTCTTTGATGAATTTGATAGGAGAGTTGTTATTGATTTACTTTGACTATTGAATATTTTAATTTGGCGGGGGACCCCTTTCAGTCCTGTCCTGCAGAATCTCACAAAGGAATGTATGCGCGAGGATGGGCGTCCAGGGGGTATTACGTTAGGGCACATGATTCTTCTACAAATCTTGCGGTCGTCCAATCCATCGACCCCTGTTCGGGGAGGGGAGATGGGCGGCGCATTATGGGACCTGAATGGATTGATCAACCAGAGATGGTCTGGAATGATGTTGACTAAGTTAGCTCTGAACTCTGCCTTTCTGGTCTCCTCGTCAACCACGGTGCCTCGATTTAAAAACCTGTGGCCTAGAGAGAAACTATATTATACATATCCTGGATAGTATGAGGACAATATTAAGAAATCGGAACAGCGTTAATTATATATTAATATCATTGAGGAGAGCTCTTACAAAGTATAAGGAATAGTTATTCTCTCACTGTCCTCTATCGAAACTACGGGTGCCTAATGGCGTATAAGGCTTTACGTAAAATGCTGGCGAGGCTGTCTAGAAGCCAACTGATACAAAAATTATATATGATCCAATAGTGGCACCCTAGATACATTAACATTACAAGGACAGGAAGAATGGAGTTATCAAAATCAGAAGACGCCCGATCACCTTAAGGCCAAACCGTAGTGGTTAAAGTTACGGTAGCCATACTTACAGATGTAGTGGACGTAGTGTGGTTGATAGCAGGGCGAGTGATAACCCAATTCGAATGGAACATAGATAAATTTATTTGGAGACAAATTCTAGTTTTAATGTGATCGGGGTGATCCTAATACTTATAAATGGTTGGCGTTCTCATTAATCCCATGAACTTCGCTCGTTTTCTCCGGTGTTCTCGACTGTGGTGATCGGGCATGTTTACCCGGGTATCTGAAATGCTATCTACACGATATTCTCTTTTCCTTCCTTTGGCTTACTGCATATTGCGTTTGATTGGGCTTTCCTTCCCAGCGATGAAAAAAGGAGAGGCTGTTCTGAAGGAGAAACAGAGAAGCAGGGAACCCGGGCCCACCTAGAATCATTGAAGATGCCCGGGTAGTTCCTTCTGTCCTCCAACTGTAATTGCTTCCTGAATTAGTGGCTGGCGATCAGATGGCGTAGGATTCATTCGGGTTACCTGTGCTTCACAGGGCCTTTGAGAAATATCCGACGCGATTTCAAGTCGCATGGGGAAATGTCCTGAACTCTGGTGCCAGGTGCCACACGCCCGCACAACGGGCTGTCGTCCGCGCGAAGCTTTTGCCCGACGAGGATGACTGTTTACACTCAGATATGAGTAAGTGCTATCTTGATCATCAGCTTATACTTAGCTGAGTCTCCTATATAAAATAACCTCCAGTTAATAGTCAAGACTGTTAGTTATATCTACTCTTGTACTATAATAGTAATATGAACTAGCTAGATAGTATATACTTATAGCTCTTATATAAGCTTAGAGTCCATGCTTCCCTAGTCTTGAGGTATGCCTGCTTTCTAGAATAGAGATTAGAGCACTTATTAATAACTAGCCTGACATGTCCAGCATCCCGGATCTAGATAGTGGTATTAACTACTAAAGTATTATATATATATTACAGGTCCCTGATTCTAGGGTCAGCTTATCCTAATCCCAGTCCTGTAGAGGTACTAAAATACTAGTTTTATTAGCTATACTATCTAGCTAGTTATAGTACTAATATTATAGTAGCAGGTATTTATAGGTCTATTATTACTAGTACTACTATAATCTAATAGTATATCCTGTAATAGGAGTCTGTTCTTACTGTTAGACAGGCTGCAATATAAAAACACTAAAGAAGTAGAGTACTATAGAAAATAGTACTATAGAATATTTAATTGTGGAATTACCTGGCTGGGGGCATGCATTAGACCCGAAGTAATTATTGTCACGCGAGAAATCAATATCGATGATATTAGCCTTAGGACATCTATAAAGACATGTAGGGGAAATCTGGTAGTTCAATTAAACTTATATAGATACTCGTTAAATAAGGGCCATTAGCAGATCAGTCATCTAGAATAGCTATAGCCTTTAGCTATTCTGGAGGCGACCTATTAGAGATAGTTTCTGGATAGTCTAGTAGTACCTGCCATAGTTATATCAGTATCTAACTACTAATAATACAGCTTAATATCAAGATCTAGTAACCCGGAGGTCATCGCTTAGCCTGGGCTGAATAATTACCTTAATCTAGTTATAGATTAACTGTCAAGCACAGACTGGAGATAAAGTGATTCTTTAGTATGGCTTTATCAGAAGTATCAGCCTTCCGGCCTTGAAGAGGGTTTATACCGCCTACCAGTATACTCCCATGACATGTATTCAGGTATGTCCTTATTATCTGTACTATATCTATAGACTCTTTCAGGAATTAAACCCTTGTACCGGGGTTCCATGAGGGCTTATTCCTGTAGCTTTAACAGTAATAAAGAATAAATTAGAGGATCTATAATAGTTAGTATATAGATTATAGTCTATTTAGTAGTAGTATCTAAAACTCTTAGTAATCAAGATCCAGTAAATACTGCATGTTTACCTACTAATAATTATCTAGACCGTGTTAGCTCAGCTCAGCGTTCTATAAGATATAGGAGGGGTTCCTATAACACGCGGTACCTAGGTCCTCCATTTGCCAGACAACAATGAGCTTCCGGCAAGAGTCACTGTATCTGCATCACGTGCCATCGGATCGCGCACCGGCCATAACAGGACACCAGACACCATCCAAGCTAACTGTCCCGAGTAATTGCGGCGCATATTCTATACCAACCAGCCTGTGATATGTGGGAAATTCGGTCATACCAGGGGACTGTCGTTGGAGGCATGCTGCAGGTCGGAGTCGATGGTCGGGGGAGTGGAGGAGTATTTGTACTCTCTTATGTTACAAACCGCTGAGCTTTGTCTCTAAAGTTTACTGCATCGACCGTTGTCCAGAACCACCATTTCTCCTAGCCACGATCTCCTCTCATCTTACTGTACGCTATCGAAATCACTGTAAAACCGGAAGCCACTGTACAACGAGGGCGCACCGCACTGTACCTTGGCCAGGAGAACAGTCACTGTACCTGAACACCGTGGAATTCGCAAACACGTGGTTGAACTGCTGCCCCTGAACGGGAGCTAAAGCGGCCCGATGGTGGTCCCGTCGGCAAGGGGTGCCGCACCCCAACAAAACGCGTCAGAGGCAACGAAGCTATTCACGTTTGAAGGGATAGAAAATCTCCCACCAAGCGAGTCAACGCGCAGGAAAAAAACGACTTAGAAATCGAGCCAGCCTGGGAGACGATGCATTAGAGATCCTTGAAACCACAACCCCCAAGGAAAGCAACGGACGCGTCACCACTCTGCTCGTTCAATGCCTCCAGGTTGATATCCTGACTTTTCTTTTTTTTTTTTTTGGTGCCGCCACCTTGCTCTCAGTTGTCTCTCTCACCATGGGTAGGCAAGACTATCGTCCCTGGAGCGATGAAGAGGAGGAAAAACTTGAGGGGTGGGTTGCTCAGCATCTCGAATACGTAATTGCAGACAAGTGACGAGGACTTTAAAAACGTCTATGCTTCAGCAGGGTTTCCTCTACATCAATATGCCCTTCTTTCCTGGCGCGGTCCAATGGAGTTCGGCCGTAATCATCTTCTTCGTTGATATCAGCGCCATGATCAAGCAGTAACTGGACGATATTAGCCCGGCCAGTATATGCAGCGAGACACAATTCCCTGTGACGAGGGGTGCCCTTTAGCATCATTCGTAGTATAACCTCGTCTCCCTGGGTTACGGCCATGCTCAGTAGTGTGACACCGTTGTGCTCTATGCCCCGGTCCGCGCCGGATTCAAGAAGCCACCGAACAGCCGCGCGATTCCCTTGGCGTATGGCGAACGACAATGGGGACCACCCGTAAGGGTCCAACGCATTGATGTCTACACGGCTGTCCCGTAGTAGAAGCATCATAGTGGAGAACGCATTGTGTCGCTTGGCGGCCAGATGGAGAACGGTCTCTCCGGCACCATCTCAGGCGTGCAGGTTCACCCCTGGCAACCCAAGGAAAAAACATATCGCGGACATATTCCCCTTTTTTCCAGCCCGTAGAAGTCCGGAGCTGTTTTCGTGGTCTATGTTGTACTGATATAGGTCCTTTTTCAACCAGCGATAAAGACCTCTGTTGGCCCTCATCAACGCAGAAATGTCTCGCGTGTCACGGAGCGCAGCGGCAACGTGCAGCACAAGCTCAGGAGGGAGATCCGCAAGCGACATAATCAGAAGAATGTAAACAAGGCACTGTTGTCGCTCCCAAGGAAGACGATGGACTGTATGGCGTGGATGATGTGACTGAGTAAAGAAACAATGCACCATAGATCCTGTCTGTAGGGGAATCAGTCCTTTTGACTATCCTTTGTCCCCTATAGTGATATCCGCAACCCCAGCGCTCATGTAGGCACTCATGCCCTATTCGGGGCCGTAGCCTCGTTCCCATGTCTGAATGGATGCTTTCATAATCTGCGGGGAATGTAGCAGCAGGCAGTAAAGATACAGGTAGCACTATCGAAAAGAATCGGCTCTTGGCTGCAAAACGTCGAGCGGATGGATTGCCCGGCCAGTGATCCGCATGGTCGCTCCCCCAAACGCGTTTGAAGAAGCAGTGAATGTTTGGCATGTCGCCCAATCATGGTGAGACATTCGAATGCCCATGACCACACCCGACTTGCCAAATGCCCACCAGTTAATACCGCATTTACAACTTACATGCTAAGGCGGACAACCCGCTAATTTACGATTGCATAGACTTCAATTTAATTCGGATCTGGCAACCGTCGAAGGTCTCGGTGCTTCGTAGACACCCAAGCTATCGGTCTCCCAGTTTCCATCTTCTTGGTTTTCGTCAGCTGGATCATCACCCGTTTCCGAACACGTTTTCTCCGCTTCCTCTTGGTGGGATACGACTTCGGTTGGTGGGGGGTACAATTCAGCAACCCGCGAGGGCTGTTGAGGTTTTAGGGCTTGGTTCGGTCTCGTCTGCGCTTCGCGGAGCAAGTCCAACCGGGACTGGGGTGATGTCTGTGCAGCCATGTTCTGGGCAGGAGGGATTGGTAGATGTACGGGGCGTTAAAGGGTCGATAATTTGCCCATTCGCAGCAGTGCATTTAAGGCGGACGATTGTAGGCGTCATGGGAGAAGGTACAGTATGAGAGAGAACGGGATTGGCTCCCACGACTTTTGGAGTTGTTCAGAATTAAAGCGATAGCAACAGGTGGCTCCCCGGATAAGTCATGGTGTGCAGGATTATAGAATCCAAGCTTTGGATAGCTTGGATAAATAAGTCGCTAAGGGGAGATCTAGCCTGACTAGTCTTCTAAAGCCTATTATATATAAGGCTTTACATTCAGAGTACAGGATATAGATTAAGATAATAATTATTTCCGTCCCTTATCTCCCCTGTGAAGAACTATAAAATTCACCTACTTATATTGCCTGATTGACCGGCCGAGCGAAGTTATATCAGGTACTGAACACTGACTTTATACTTTATAGGGTATAAATATATTACAAGGAATATATAAGCCGATGAGATATGATTTTAGTTACTAGCATTAAATTAATGGGAAAGGTGTAGCACGTGCTCTGCAAGTCCGCAGCGACAATAACGATAATTATATATATATATCTTGCTTCCATCCACGGCAAGTACTTAGACACATCGCCCCCTCTCCCTGAAGGGGTTATATCGCATTATTGCGTAATATAAAGTAATTGGATGAGCAGAAACTGCTGGGTGGACATAGTTAGCCCCTTCCTGCACCGGCGAATTATGGTTGAATTCACAGTCGTAATTCTATTTTGACGCATTGGAGCTCTGAGATGACCCCGAACTCCAAACCTCCCAAAACGGATTAGTGGCACTATCTCACGGGTCTCGGGAATCGAACATGATTGAAGCCATGATCGGCGGGCGTACCCCTGCTTTGCCCGACTATTTCTATGTTTACCTACTCCGTACGCATAAGATATATCACCTACCGAATCACCAACAACAGGGTTGCGTGGATTCTTTGCCCTTCACTGGTCGGGGCAGAAGATTCTATGACGACCGGTCAATATGGGAGCCCGAGTGGAGCGGGTTGACCAACAGCAAGGGACGGTTGCAAACGATCAACGCGACGAGTGCAACCACAATCAGGCCGTGAAACGAAGGGCAGCTGGTCGATGGTTTCTGCTTGTCAGAGCTACAACGAGAAATTCGGGCGAAGAGCAGACCGCAGAAAAGGATCAGCTCACACGTTATGTCAACTGACTATGATGACCCGGGAGGGCGATAAAAATTTATAAAGGTGATGGAAGAAAATGACCGGGTAGTTCCTTCCGCCTATTTCGTCGCCAGGGTTCGAAATTCCGGGTGTGCTAGGGGCTTCAAGCCTTATCATGATGATATTGGTCAAATTGTTTAAAGAAGGAAAAGAAAAAGAAAAAGAAGAATGGCGGCATATCTTCGTGACCATGTTTCGGCAAGATACAGTAACCGGTCATCGCAGTGATCAGGTGGGACTGGTCTAGTTTTCTGCCGTCTTGGGGCATTGTCAATGATTCCAGGTGGGTCGGGGTTCTGCTTCGGAATGACTAGAGAGTAGCCTGTTTCTCCTTCAGAACAGCCTCTCCTTTTTTTCTTACTAGTGGCATGCGTCAGTGTGAAGGAAAGCCCAACCAAATGTAATAAGTCAAAAGGAGAATATCATGTAGATGGCATTCTAGATACCTGGGTAAAACATAACGTAATTCCCGGTCGGTTCGTGCATCCCGGTCGGTTCGTGCATACCCCCCAAAAATCCATGCTCGATCAACTT
>JAMFNW010000129.1:0-21762 GCA_025768815.1 Aspergillus sp. PM3604 | reverse complement strand
GCATTGCAAATACTCGCCTTTGGCGACTTCTCCCATGGTGACCGCTACCGAGAACAACAAGTACTGCTCCGGAGGAAGAGGGCTGATGGATCGTCGGACGGGGCATGTCACGGGGGATGCTGCACAGCTAATCAGTCATTTTGCCTGGCCAACATTGATAACGATTCTATTTGGGATGGCCTTCCGTTGGATGGGCCCCGGTTCCTGTCTGCATGCCCCAATACGGGATTGATGGGATCCCCGTATGATCTCTAGTGTGGTGTAGAATAGTTGGAGACTCATCATGCTGGACTCTGTCTTTTACGGGGCAGGTGGTGTAGTTTAGTGGCCGCATTAAATGGCCCAAAGCAGGGCATTTCTTCTATGTGTTGTATACACCTTTCTTGACTATTCCCTTGGGCAGCTGGACCCGATAAAGTCGGTTGCATTGACAATAGCCAATAAACAGGGATGCCATTTTCAATGATAATATGCTTGAAGCCCTCGTGTTGTCGGGGACGTGCCTTGTTTAGGCTTGCGGGCCAGGGGAGGGGAAGCTCCCAGCGCCGCGGAGCCCAGCCATGTAGAGATCGATAAATTCCGTCTAAACGCGCCCTGGTTGGGTCAGTTTCCGTGGACTCGTTTTGTTTTGATAAAGTTAACAAGCTCCGGTCCGGCCCGACTTGTCTTTGCTACCGTGGTTCGTTTCCGTTTCCACTCTGGGAGTACCTCATATTTGCCTTCCACCGTTCGGTATACATCAGTCTGTTCCGCTGGTCCTGGGACGCTTTGCACGTGTGGTCTTCTTGGATGCAGGTTCAGCGGTTGGTGGCTCTTCACGGAGTTCGGTCAGATTCCTTTGGATTTCGTTATTCCACGATATCTGCTTATCGAGGAGGGTTTCTAGCCTCCTATTGAGGAAAATTAGCGTTTGCCATACTTGGAAAGCAACGAGTGCTGCACGAGGAGAAGGCTGACAGACGGATCTTGCACGCGACAACAAGAAAACCGGCTGGGGGCTACATACTTACCGAAGTCTCCGCTCTAAGCTAGGATCAGACAGGCCGGTCAGCGCAACTTAGCCATGGACTATGTCGAGATATGGTGGACGGCGACCTGACTTACTCGCACATCGCTGGAAGATTGAGGTCATCCCACTTTTTATGGGCGCCCGTCAAAGGTCCCGATGCTTCGTAGGCACCCGAGCTATCGGTCTCTCAGTTGCCATCTTCTTGGTTTTCGTCCCCTGGATCATCGCCCGTTTCCGAACACGTTTTCTCCGATTCCTCATGGTGGGATTCATCTTCGGTTGGTGGGGGGTAGAGTTCAGCAACCTGCGAGGGCTGTTGAGGTTTCAGGGCTTGGTTCGGTCTCGTCAGCGCCTCGCGGAGCAAATCCAGCCGGGACGGGGGTGATGTCTGCGCAGCCATATTCGGGGCAGGAGTTGGTAGATGTATAGTCCTACTTCGGGGCGTTCGATAATTTGCCCATTCGTACATTTAAGGCGGACCATTGTAGGCGCCATGGGAAAGTACGGTGTGAGAGAAAACGGATTCGACCGCCGCGGCTTTTGGAGTTGTTCAGAATTGAGAACCGTGTTGGACGGTCCGCCTCGGAAGGGAGCCAAGGTGGGCAAGAAATGGGTTTCGAGACCACATTGTTTGGTTAGAAATAGCAGGTACCCTGTCACCGAATCACCCACTTTATGTGGGCAACTCTGTGGATAGAGCCGACACTCCACGGGCAAGAAAGAGGAACTCTGCGTAGGGTTAACACAACAGCGGGCATTACAGCACTGTGCCTAGTGCCCAAAATATACGGCCCTAGTCAGCTCGCCTGGTGATAAAACCTTGCCCTTTGCCGCCGTGAAGCCAAGTTCCCCGGCTAGAGTAGTGGGTCATTGGTAATCTAGCTGATCCTCGGTAGTTGATGTAAATTCACCCGGGGAAGTTCATTGTTGAAGAGGATCTAGACTTTGCAGGGGACTGAAAAATAAGGCCAGGTTTATGAAGGACAGACTAGTTTAAAGATCGGTCAAGGCGGTCTTTTGTGGGGCAAACCGGTCATGTATTTGTGAGTTCTATTACACCGCGCAGAATGATAAAACTATTCTGGCGTCTGATCAGAGTCTTGTGGGCCAGCTCATTCATAGGTATTGAGCGTGGTAGATATGTAAATCAATGGGATCTCGCTCGTCTACCAATTCAACACGTCCGCTATTATTCGGCTGCCCTGCTCTCCATCTATCCCGTTGTCGCAGCTCCGCTTTTTTTTTATATCTCGCAATGGGCAAAAGAGGCTATCGTGAGTGGACGCCCACCGAGGAGGCTCGGCTCCTACACTGGATGGTCCTCCATCCAGATTCCGAGTGGTCATGGGACATGAGGGCCAAGGAGTATTCAAAGACCATCCGCCCAAGAACCGCGGAATCCTTACGGTCCAAACTTCGTCAGTTGAGAAAGAATATCAGAAGGCATCGCCCCGTACGCAGGAGACAGGCGAGGATAGCACGAGGCATGACGGCGAAACAGGCTCGCAAAGAGCAACATAGAACAAGGGAGGCGCCTCCTTTCGCGACTACTAGGGTGCCGGCTCATCGGACGCATACCAAGTTCCGTGAAGGGGCAGGACCGGAGCAGGTGGAAAGTGGAGGACAGGCGGTCTCAACCGCTGAGCCTTCGAAATCATCGCCCATGAACCAGGTGGGTAAGTGCCCGGTCCGTGGCAGGGCTCTTGTGCGCTCAGTCCAAGGTAAGATGAATACTTTTCAGGCAGCTACTGCCAGTACGCTGACTTAGAGGTCATTTAGACTTGAAAACCTCCAGTCTAGCGCAGCAACCGGTTCACGGGCCATCCCGGACCATGGACCTGGTCTGGCAACTCGTCTATCAGTTCGCAGGCCGTACAAGGCCGCGGCCCTCAAGTCATCCACGTCATTAATGTTAGGAAATGGGGGAAAATACTCTCTGCTTGCCATTATCTGAGTAAAGCCAAGGTAGCGATAATTTCTGGCGACAGGGACGAATACATACGCATTAATACACTTTACCTACAGCATACATTGGAAATGGTACAGTGTTCATGGCCTGAGCACATCGAGACCATGGGTGTTGTTATAGTAATAGCCAATCTCCCGATCACCAACCGAGATGCGTGGTGTCTCGGGCATAGCGGGCAATGCAATGACTAGGTAGATGGTATGGTCGATAGTCTTGTTAGTTCGACTGTGATATGATATCCTGGGATTGGAATCCTGTAGCCGGCTTATTCCGACATGTGGAAAGGAAGGGATCCACAAACATTAGCTCAGCTTGCAATCAATCTTCAGATATTGTTGAGTGACAGAGGATTTGGTAAATTTCTTACCGTAATATCTTGCCCGAGCTTCGTCGTGACTCATTGATGTGTTCTGGGTGATAACGAAATCCACTGGAGAGGAGATCCCAAAGCCGAACGTGGTCGAGATCATCGCCGCCTTAGCGAACATAGATGCCCGGGTATCTCTACCCAGCTAGTTCTTGCCACCGTCCTCATTGCCAAACATTCCTGCCCAGAGGTTATCAAAGAACCATCGACCAAATGAAAAGGTAATTGGGGAAATGCCTCAATTTGCAATCAAGGCAGGCATCGGCACCGGCCTGGATGTTGAGACATAATTGGGTCCTCTTCCATTGTCTTGTGGCCACCTCTGTAAAGCTTCACTCTACTTACTTAGTAGGCATGACCATTCCTTGCCCGGTGACATAACTCGCCTGATTTTCTTGCCTGTGGATTGCCCATCTCGACGTAGGTATTGAATCCGTGGACGTTGGCCAGCCGGCGAAGTCACCGATAAAGGATAATCCGCAGTCAATGAATCCATGATGTTATGAAAACACTGGCTCTTCGGTGAGCGTGGCTACGGGTATCCCAGAGGAGCCCCTGATGACCGGCTGTGTAAGTTCATACAATTTGCTAATGGAAAGATCTCGGAAACGGGAATTGCCAGGATACCCGGTGCATCTAACGCATCAGTCATATTGACGCCTGGTGGGAAACCCGCGGCTCAAAGATCGGCGCTCAACATCGCAGGGCAGCCGATAGTTACTGAAAGCATACGGTAGAATATTTGAAAAGTCATCCACTATCCAAAGAGACAACCTGACCTGTTTTATATATCGCCCCTTTTGTTCATCTCTCCAGTACTGCGAGTCACCATGCGTCTTCCGTTGTTACAGTGTGTGTGTGTGTGTGTGATTCATACGCTGACCCCTCGCCTCAGGCGATATGCAGGGTACCACTATCTAGTCCTTATATATGCTTATGTACAGTAAACCATTACTTCCCGACGAATTTAGAGCCTCGTCATGGCCTTTGGTGGCCTTCCTGCCTGGCGTTCTGTTCAGCGGCCCTGTGGCGCGCGGCTCTGAAACCTTTGTGATGCCTCTGCAAAGTCCAGTATTGCCCCTAAGATGCTACCGCCTTGCATATCATCCTCCTTACCTTGCTTACCGTGGATCCCTCCTCCAAGCATATCTGAAATATTATTGAATGACGTTCCAACCTTTTTCCGTAGTTTGTATCGGATCTCCTTCAGTTTCGGGCAGTCAACAAGAACATGAACCACAGTCTCCGATGCACCGCATTCACATCTGTCGTCTTCCCGAAAACCGCGCAGTTTGCCATGTGTTGCGAGCCATGAGTGGCCGGTTCGGAGTTGCGTGAGCAAGTAGGCTCGGTTACGAGGCAGCGAGCCATACATCCTTCGAGTGTAGATTGAGGGTAGGTCCTTGTCTAACCGGCGGAGATGGCCGCCTTTCTTGGAGGTCTTCCATTCCTGTTCCCACTCCTTAATCCCGTTCATGATAAAGGCCCTTTCCCTTGAGAGAAGATGCCGAAAAGGGTGCTTCTGTTCTGGTCCGACCGCTTCTTTAGCCAGGCGGTCGGCTGCCTCATTTCCGGGGGCGCCGCAGTGACCTGGAACCCACTGGAGGCGGAGGGGAATCCCACGCGCCTTTAGTTCGTTGGCCGATTGAGTGATGGCTTGGATAATCCGCTGGCCAGACCGATTCCGCATATTTGCTATAGCTTGCAATGCTGACATGCTGTCACTGAGAATGGTCACTGGTTCGAGTTCTGTCACTGCTGTCGGTCGGTTCGTCATGGCTGCTGAGAGCGCTAGGCTGATGGCGTAATAGATTGCCATAAGCTCAGCCGCGTAGACAGACCAATGCTCCATTAACCCGATACTAATCTGACGGGACTGTACACGACTGCCGCAGCGCCCAGTTCATTATGCTGTCCTGACGCATCAGAAAAGATAGCGATACCTGTTCCGTTTTGTCTTGCTAAGGCGTTGTCCTTGGCCTTCTCCCGATCTAGCTCTATGTCGATTTCAGCGAAGGCTGGTATTTGCCACGGTGGTTGCGGGTTCGGGTTAATTGTTTCGAGAGCCTGCAACCGCGCGGGTTCCATTATCCGCAAGGTTTCTGCTAGGGGGAACCGGTGGCCAGGTTTTAGGTGTGTGCTACGTGTTGCGGCTCGAACCACGACTGCGTGAGCTGGGTGGTCCTTTGGTAGCGTGCTCAGGCGGGCAGCTACTATCTGTGCTCGTTGCTTGAGCCGTAGGTGGGTTGGGAGTACGTGTGATTCCACCTCCAGAGCCGGGGTCGATACCGTCTTCAAGGCCGAGAGAATGCGGATCAGGGCTGTTCGCTGAACGGTTCCCAGTGTCCTCAGGTGGATCTTGTCCCTCAGCGGGTTGTGCCAGACTGCTGACGCATAGTCCACGATTGGCGTCACGCACGCCTGGTAGAGTTGTCTCATCTGTTCTGGGCGGAGGTGTTTCAGGCCCCAAGGGCGATGTTGACCTGGGTTGCCCGTTTAACCGCATGTTGTACGTGTTCCTTCCATCGCATCTCTTTGTCGAAGATAACGCCAAGGAGCTTTGCTGTGCTGGCTGGCTTGGTTACTTTCCCGTTCATGGAGATCTGTCCTACATAATGCTTCTTTTTGCACCTCGTGAGATGTATCAGTTCTGTCTTCTCTGCGGCGAAAGTCGATCCCGTCTTGTGGGCCCATGCCTCTATACGAGGGATATCTTCTTCCTGAATTTTCTTGATGTTGTCTTCGGCCGAAGGCCCCGCTCGCCATCGGAAGTAGTCGTCGATAAATGCAGATGACCCTCCGTGGTAGTCCACCGACTGGTCGACCAGGTCAGAGTTGAAGAATCCAAACAGGATTGGGGAGAGCGGGGATCCTTGGGCGAGGCCTGCATTTTCTAGAGGGGACACCTCCGTTTGGTAGTCATCAAAGCTAATGTTAGCATATCGATCTTTCATGAAGCTGTTGATCCATCGCCTGGCCTCCGTTGGGATGCCTTTTGCCCGGAGGCGGGTATCGAGACTGGATTCGTTCACTCCATTGAAGGCTCCTTTTAGGTCGAACGCGATGAGTGTGACCACTTTAGACCGTAGCCATGCTCGGTCGACCTCATTTGCAAGCACTAGGAGTGCCTGCTCCGTGTTACGTCCGGGTCTGCCTCCAAACTGTGTGTCTGGCAGTAGCTTGTGAGACTCAGCCCAGAAAGACAGTCTCCGGGCCATGACAGCTTCTAGTATCTTCCCCAGCGTATTAAGTAGTGAGATAGGTCTGTACGCTCCAGGCACAGTGTAGTCTGGTTTGCCAGGCTTCCGCAGGACCACAATCTTCGCCCGCTTCCACTGCTTCGGGTAATATCCCAGGTCTACCGATCTTGTGAAGAGGTGGGTGATGATTGCGCGGAGATGGTTCCACAGGTGCTTCCATACCAGGGTGGGAATGCCGTCCTCCCCTGGGGCTGTTGTTCCTTTGGCCGCCTTGAGCGATCGGTGAATCTCTAGCTCGGTGATAGGCTTCCAGTCTATTTCTTCGGTTGGCATCTCTATAGCTTCTTCTTCGGCATCTGCCATCTTTGGAAAGAAGGCTTCTCGAAATGCCTTCGCTTTGTCCCTGTTGTCGGTAATCTCCTCTGCCCCAATCTTTAGTGCAGGAATGTTGGAGTAGGTGTCTTGCGGTTGCATGTAGGTTGCTGCTTTCCATAAATCACCCTCTCTGGCCTTGTCTAGGAACTCTCTCCAATGCATTGTTTTAGCTTTCTCGATAGCCCTGGTCCATTCGCGGCGCTTTTGGCGCATGTTCTGGAACAGGGCTGCCGTAGTTGGGTGCGTGGTGCCCCTGACAGCGCAACTTTCCTGCCACTTCCTGCGCAGTTGATTTACTGTCACTTGTTGAGTCTTGAGTTCAGGGGTGAACCATCGTTTGGAGTATGGCGATGGCTTCTGTAGGGGGATGTGTTCCTCAAGGGCTCCGACTGTGGCTTCAACCAAACGTTGAACTTCACGGTCGAGGCCCGCGGTTGAGTCAATATGAGCAGGTTGGCGAGGACTTCTAAGATGCTTTGGCCAACCTTCTCCCAGTTAGCCCGGTTATATGCCCTCTTTGGTTTAGATGTTCTGTTCCGTTCCGGTTTTAAGGACCACACCGAGTATGTTCCACAATGGTCGGACCCATAGTTATCGTGGTATAGTCGGCATTTGACGAGATCGGTAGGGTTGTCGGTAAGAGTCAAGTCGAGGACCGACGCCTTACCCGGTTGACTTAGTGACCAGAAGGTAGGTATCCCCCCGGGAAGGCACCACCGGAGGTGATATGTTTGGAAGAAGTTAATCAGCTCTTCCGCTTGGTCGGTGAAATTCCGGTGGACCGGTCGGTGGCTCCAGGCTGGGTGATGTCGATTGAAGTCCCCGGCTAGGATCAGTTTTGTTGTTTTCTCCGCATCTTTGGCATGCTGTTGAATGGTTTTCTTAACCTCCTCGAGCACTGGCTCGGCCGGAGTTGTATCGGTTGTTCCATATATGTCTAGTGGTGGAATGTAGATTGAGAAGATGAGGTATTGTACCTCTGCTGTCCATAGTTTGACCGCTACGAGGTCTGGGTGATTGCAGCGGATCTGACGGTGCGACGAGGTCGCGATTCGTTTATTCACATAGAGTAGGCTGCGGTATCGGGGTGATTCGTTCGAGTACGTTGGGCGATAGAGTCGCCAAGCATTATGGTTGACGTGGGTTCGGTACGCTGTCATTGGGGGTTCTTGAATAAGGAGCATGTCAAGGTCTTGGCTCTGGTGGTCGTTGATAAGGGCTTCCATGCCTGCCCTGGATTTCATAATGTTCAACTGGAGTAGACGTAGGTTTGGCAATGTCATTGGGAGGAACGTGGGTCAAGTGGTGTCTGGCATCTTCGATCCCCGGTGGGATGCTTTCCATTGCAATCCAGGCACCTGGGTATCAACCCAGGGAGGCAGTGGCGTTGTTCATGTTGGCCGCTGCAGTGGCCGCATCTTGCTTGTTTCTCGCATGACCAGGCGAGGTGGCCAAATCTCTGGCACCGGTGGCATCTTTTCAATTCGACCCTATATGGTTCCACGCTTCCAATGTATCGTTGGCCAACCAGAAGCCCATTGGTGATAATGGACTCTGCTGCCTCCGGCGTGTTCAGCCAGATGCCCAGGGATGCCGCTCGTCCCAATGGCCGGTCTTTCTTCTTTAGCCATGCGATGTCTTCAATTTCAAACCCCTTCTCCTCCAGTTCGTTTTCTATCAGAATCTTCTGGATTCCCTGTTTCTTTTCTTGGTCGAGGTCGAAATCTTCCGTGGGTACTCGGTGGGCCACGACGCCAAACCGGGGTTTTACCAGCTTGGTTTCGTTTCCTAGCTCGTCAAGCCATGTTGTATCGTTCTGAGCCATCTCCGTCGACTGAGCATCTCTGAACCTAATCACGTATCCGGTTTTGGTTATGCCAATTCCAGCCACTTGTGCGTCCTTGGTGGAGTCTGCGCTCAACAGTGCTGATCGGATCTTCGCGTTGGCCATGTCCGTGGGTAAGTATCTCCGGAACCCACCATTTTCAGTGTCATCGGTTTCGGGTGCACGTTGGGTGCTGATCCTGACACAGTTGGGCTCTTTCCGTGGTCGCGTGGTGGACGCGGTCGGGCCTTGTTCGTTCGCGGCGGCTGTTACCTCGGCCCATGTTTTCGCGGTGGTCCTGGTTGTTGAGATGGCTTCGAGTTGTCCCTGAAGGGATTTGATCTGTTCTTGTAGTTCCACATTTTGCGTTTTAAGCACCTGTTGGTCGGCTTTGATTTCTCTGATGATGTTCGATTGGTCGGTGATGACTTCCGTCAGCTCCTCGATCAGGTGTCGGAGCTCCTGGGTGGTGACGCGACCGTTGCTTTCCTTGGGAGTTGTGATTTCAAGGGTCTCTGCTGTATCATCTCCCAAGCTGGTTCGATTCCTGAGTCGCTTCTTCCTGCGCGTTGACTCGCTTGGTGGGAGGTTTTCTATCCCTTCAAACGTGAATAGCTTCGTTACCCCTGACGCGTTTTGTTGGGGTGCGGCACCCCTTGCCGATGGGGCCATTGTCGGGCCGCTTTTAGCTCCCGTTCAGGGGTTCGAGCTGCAGTTCAACCACGCGTTTGCGAATTCCACTCGGCTTTTTCTCAGGGTACCTCTGGTTTACAGTCTCGCCTGGTGTTACAGTCGCCGCAGGATCCCAAGTTTTATATACGCAGTTTAAAACGATATTCGAAGGTACTTGACTTGATAGGCTATACTATGAGGTCGGCATCGTGGGAGTCAGTAACTGTCGCGCAAGAAGGTGTATCAGTTAAGCGGAAGTCACAGTCGAGCCGGAGGGCATTGCAGGGCGGTGTACGTACGGTAGCAAGGCGTTGGGGTAAGCAGTGGTCATGATGGAGGCAAAGCGAAGCTTGAACGTGCAGTCACCCTTAGACCACTTAAACCCATAACCGTTGGCAAGTAAATGTATTATGGCATTCATCGGCCCCATTTATCGGAACGTAGCTTTGGATGAAGGAGGAGGTGCAACCAAAGCGACCTACTAGCAAAATTATGGAAGGGGCATGGGCCCCAGTCTGGCCCACACTGGGATAGTGTTTCCAATCAAGGATTGGTCTGAGTGGAGTCCAGGCAGCCCTAAAATTATATCTTGTAGCAGCTTATTGTCCCCTCTTGAAATATAGGATTCATCAATGGCCTTATCCAGATGCTTAGCGCGGACGCCGTAGTCATATAGATCACATAGGACAGACATATAATAGAAGCTTATTGAGATCTTACTAGTCAGTATTCAGCATCAGAATTATAGCGAAGGCCGTACCTTGATCCTGTAGTGCCGACAGCTTGCTATACGGTACCTGTGGCGGCCACCATAGTGGTACAGAACCATTCGTTGAGTATGGATGGGAAACATCCCGATCGGGGCTAAGGGCCCTGATAAAGGAATATAACATATGCACGCTGCTATACCTTTGGATACCCGAAATCTGCTCTTGATAAAATTGACGAAGGTCCCTATACCGCATGAGCTGGATGCTACCGAAGCTCCACGTAGGGTATCAAAACCACAGTAATCGCAGAGGAACCGCCCTGCTCAAGTTTTGGGGGTTCAAGATACCCGGCCGTCGAAGGAACGGTTCCACCTGATATCAGCCGCATACCTAATTGATGCCCGGGCATTTCGATCCTGCCACATTGCCATCGTTCTTAGTAGTGTCTGCAATATGCTGGGATAACCTCTGTCGTTCCATGCACTTCAAACACGTGTGCTGGTGAACCGGCATCTTACTCCGTTATTGTATACAGTAGAAAAGACCTGTGCCCTTGTACCGTCGGAATGTGCTTCAGGTGTCACTTACCGGAGAACTCTCCAGCGCTTGACCGGAGCTTAGACCACTGCGGATGGAACCGCGAGCTGATTCTTGTTCCTCTGGTATAGCGGTGGGACTGTAAACCATCTCGAAAGAAGGGTGTAGGAAATGGTACAGTGGTTTGTAAAATCAGCTTTAAAATTCGGAGGCTGCTATTGTTTTTCTTAATGCAGTTTGCCAAGATACCTAAGCTAGCTCCGGGAAGAATATTGATCCGGAAATATATTTATATTATAGCCCGGTAGTATGCCAAGGGCTTTCAAGATATAACTTGATTTTTTGAGCGCGGCAGATCTTCCAGGACAAGTTCGGTGTGGACAAAATCCATGTATTTAGTTATGTGAAACGTAGTTATAATCGGGCCAAAACTAAGAGGTAACCTGGTGGTGGTCAGTACAGTACATAGGACAAAAAAAGCCTTGTTTCATAAACAAAAGCAACGCGGCAACCACGGGTAGCTTAGAGCGGCTCTCAGTTACACTTTGCCTCTGCTCTTCTTGATTGGGCTTCATCATAGCGCTAATGTGGTCGAAGATTATATGAGCGATGTTGCCTTATTAAAGCTGAAGCCATTTGAAGATTTCGATTGGAACCGGAGCCCAGTAAGAACAAGATCATCTGTGCAGAAGAGGATCGCACGGCACAGTGTAGCGGTCTCTCTCCGTTATATTCTTCATTTGGGTCCCGAGCCAGTTTCTCTGCCAGGTGTAGATTTCCTGTACCTATAGCGCGGGCAAATGCACCTTGAGATTTTTGGAATCCATACAAAAGCAAGAGATCCACTATCTTAATATTATTTCGCCCTGCCGCTATCTCCAGTATGTCTTCGTAGACATCCGGAATCCTCTTGTATTCCAGCATGCGTCTGACATCCTCCACCCAATCTGTCCACACCAGATACTCCAGCGTTTTTGCTCCACCATGATTGATGAGTATACCTCTGATTTCCTCATTCGCAGCCCACCGGATCGGCAGGTCGTATAGCCGACTTGACTTATCAGGATCTGTACTATAACTAAGAAGCAGGCGAACAGCGTCTGTCTGACCATATTCCGCTGCAAGTAATAATGGCTGCCTTGAGCAGGCTCCTGTTTCAAGAAGCCAACTTTCCCGGCTGAGTAGTGTCTTGATTATATCCAATCTTCCATGCCTGGACGCGATCGCCAGAGCCTCTATTATATTGAAATAGATTGTTATATAATGTTTTGGGTTGGAATAATATCGGTCAAGGCACTCTTATATGAGTTTTCTATAGCCCAGGCGCGCCGCTGAGACGAAAGCTTTTCCGGGGTGCCGGTGTAACCGAAGCGAAAAGACATGATTGTAAGGCTCGAAGCCCCTAGCATACCGGGAAATTCGAACCCTGGTCGTCGACGAAATGGATGTCGGAGGGTGGAAGGAACTACCCGGTCATTTTCTTCCATCCCCTTCATAAATTTTTATCGGCCCTCTAATTCGCGGTGGTTTCCTCAACGAGACCACCCGGTCATTGTAGTCAGTTGACATAACGTGTGAACTGATCCTTTCCTTTTTTGATGTTTGAAACGATTCCGACGCTTTGTATACTCACTTCGGTGTTCACCTCGCGGGCATCCAGGATATCCAGCTACTTGAGCTCGCAACTCGGAGTGGGTCAAGAAGATTCATAAGCGGTCTTGCCCGGTGCATCGAGCGTGACGCAGGTTTGACGAGGTCTGAAGCCAGCGCGTGGAAGAATATTAAAGATAATGGACGACGGCTCTTTGCGCCTGAGCGCGGAGGATCTTATAAGGTGTTCAATTCCCGGCCCTTGTCGGAGGCTATTATCAATCAGATAACACTCTGTACAGTAACAGTGGCAAGAATCCAGAATAATAGAATGGTAGTAGATGATGTTGAAGGCTGTTTGGGCTGACTTCGACGCTCGTGCAAGATGTTGCTATGTCAATATATAATCCCCGTGGTCCTATCAGGGAATACCCTACCCCGCATTTGCGGGTGCACAAAATCGCAGCGTCCCATGCATGATGGTGCCCTTCTACAAGAGAACCAGTCCGTTTCCTGACCCCTCCCCCCCAAGTAACCCTAAGTTCCCTGTAGTGATATATGTAATATATTGTTTCTTGTAGGTACTTGTGGACCGGTCTATCACTCATAAACTAATCAGCATTAGCACCACTCGTAGCAGTCATTGACGGCACATGCGTTCCTCAACCTGAAGTCTCAAGGAATTCGGACAGACCAATCTGCCCTTCCTTCTTGAGGGATAATGTATATTGGTAAGTCATCAGGTTTGATATGATGCGTCGTGTTCTTTGGCGTAACGTGAAAGCAAAAGGAAATGCGATGGAGTCGGAGATCTGAGGTCTACTAATGTGCCGGGGCCACAAAAAAGGTTGTGATTGTACGCAAATCATAAGCACAGAGCAACAGAGAGAGACGGTGTCTCCCTCTACAATGGGCTGCAAACAAGTCCTCAGAATCTGGCCGTTGAGTCACCAGAGTAGAGGTTGGTGAGAATATCTACCGTCACTTGGATATATAAAGGCTAACCAAGATTCCCCTAAATCCAGGAAGATTAGCAAGCTCACAATTCCACCAAGCGCTCTCTAAAGATGGCGCCACGCCAATCAACCGGAGTGAATAAGGCACCACCGCGTCGTATAGGGACTCGGGCACGGGTAAGAGATGCAGAGGCACGAAAAAAGAGGCTCAACGATTTGCAGGCG
Source organism: Aspergillus sp. PM3604 (assembly GCA_025768815.1). Lineage (NCBI taxonomy): Eukaryota > Fungi > Ascomycota > Eurotiomycetes > Eurotiales > Aspergillaceae > Aspergillus > Aspergillus sp. PM3604. The sequence continues at coordinate 8,327 of JAMFNW010000129.1, read as the reverse complement.
CAGTCAAATGAGAATATCGCGAAGGAAAAGGCTCTGAAGGGTCAAATTAAAGAGATTGAACAAAGACTCCAGAATCCAGAAATCATCAATCAGGGCGACAACGAAGAGCAGCTCAAAGCTTTATACCTGGAGCTTGATCAATTGACCGAAAAAGAAGATGGTATCCAAACCCAGATCAAAGATGCAGATGAAGAACAGCGTGGATCAGATATGGATGTGGACGATGTAGATCCAGTGCTAGGATCAGGACCCCCCCGGGACTTCGCACAGACCCGAGAAGACAAGGTTCCGGTGGACGACAGCGACGAAAACAGCACACCCGAAAATTATGCGGATATACGTCCAGTTGATACGATTGATTTGACAGGAGACGATGATGAAGCAGAGGGATGGGGCCTTGACGGCGGGACCACGCTAGCCATGAACAAGACCGCTAAAGGGTCAATCTATCTGAACTCCTACGGATACAAGAGCTGCGCGGTAACCGTCTGGGAATACGCCCAAGCAGACCACACTGTGGGTAAACTTACAAGCATCCGCGGAAACCCACACAAGAAAGCAACGGAGACCAACGAAGAGGGGGACTATATCCATCGGGGAAAGATCAAGAAGATCCTAAACGTTGCCTGGCAACCCAAGCGGAAGATACAGAGCATCGAAGACCTTCTAGCGTCGGTGGAAGAGCTGAACCCCCAAAACAAGGTACACAACGCGAAATACAGGTACCCATTCAGTACTGTTCTAGTCGAATGGACTGATGGGTTGGAACGCACGTGGATCAGTCGAACGAGCTACAAAACACTCAGCAGCCAGTCAAAGGCCTCGAACGAGCGAACGGACAGGAAATTTTATCAAATCAGACTCCTCCAGGTGAAAAGATATCGAGAGTCTCTGTTGGGTGACAGGCATAACCTGGGAGATCTAGAGAGAACTCCTCCAGGTCTGACGGAGTCTCCAGAGCCGGGTGAGTCAAACGCAATCCGCGGGGATACGGCAAGCCACCTAGCCAACAACAATATGCAAGGGCGAGGAGAGCCAAACGGCGTCGGCCAAGTTGGTCAGGTCCAAGGCGCCCAAAACGAGGGTAGTCGGACCTCTCCAGGCGATCTGCGCAGGCCAAGCCCGGCCAGTCAGAACCCGAGCAGCCAAAATGTGAGCAGCCAAAATGTGAGCAGCCAAAACGCGGGCAGCCAAAACGCGGGCAGCCAGGGTGGCCAAAACCGAGGAGGTCAAGACCAGGGAAGCCCAAGCTACGACAACAAGCCCAGAACGATGAGTAGCTTCTATACCGAATGGTTGCACGAAAATAATCTCGATGAGAACACTGAGGTGGACTCTCTTAGAGGAGACCAACTATTCGCAAAATTGACGGCAGCTGCGCACGTTTATGCGGACGAATACGAACGCAAAAGTGGTCAGCGGCTGCAGGATGACTTGGGCATTCTGAGGCAGTAGACTGTCTGAAGACGTTGCCATGCACACAATCGGGCACAAGATGGGCCGAGAGTGCAATGCAGCAAATATCGCCCGCGATATTTCAACACCGATCTCATTGTGTTTGTTCCTTTTTCTTGCCGGGCTTTTCGATTTTTGCTTTTTCCAACTCATATGTTGCAGTGAATATTCCAGAACAGAATGCCGTGATATCGAACAGAATGCTGATTCACCCACCCTGATCCTCATGATAACCATCTTGTTCCTTCAATCGCGCATATAAAGCGCCGACAAGTTCAGTGAAAGTAGGGGTAACAGTAGTTGGGAAGTATGTCAGATTACTCGGCGCCCGCGAGTGACTGCTGTCACTGTCGCATCATATGTAACCCGGCTGGATAATGAAGGGAAGATTTGCCAGAGCAAGACCAGGCCCGTCATATCCCCATTAAATAGCACACAAGTATTATGGCTTCCTCCTGAAGCTAGACCTTCATGTTCAGCTATCAAACTGAATACCCTTGCCCTGGGACACGCGTCAGGTCAAGTTTCATTTATAACATTTCGAGTATAACAGGTGTTGGTTAATTCAAGTTCTCTTCTATCCTCTATTTTTTAATCTCTTTGTAAAAGGAGGGCCTGAGAGAGGCAGTTAATTTATCTATATTTTTTTCTTTCTAGAACCTGCTACGTGCTTCCTCGAGGCGTAGTTACGTCCAGAGATTGTGCGTCAGCTGATAAATCAAAATGTCTCATTTTCGCAGTGCGAACATCGAGGTTACGGAGCAATAAACAGAAATATGGTATTGTATGTGCACATGGAATATGAATTGTTGCTTGCCTACGGCGTATCGCTCGCTCGCATTTCTTACTATAGACAGACAATCCTCGAGTTCTGTCAAGTGAGTGTAGATGACGTAAGGCAAAGGGGCTCCATTAATCATGCCCAATTCTCAGAGTAGCGCCTTGGCAGTGGCGTCCAGAAAGAAGAAAAGAGTGCAAAATGGTGAAGCTGGTTTTGCACTCAGCTGTAGGCTATATAATCAAATACCGGTACAGTACGGACGCCGAACCAACTCTGTATGGGTAGACTACACGAAGACACTGTACAGGCCGAACAAGCAGAACGACCCGCCGAAAAGGTTGCTGGGCAAGATGTCGACACGCGACGCGCGCGCGGGACGGGCCGAAACACGAACCCCTGAATCCGACCGCGAGGAACACCAAAAAACACCGCAAAAACCAAGACCGAGCCGCATCATCAAACCACCAAGCAATTACGCTCAAGAGCAAGAAGATGAAGCTGAGAGAAGTAAGACGCTTCCCCAGCAGAAGACAAGGAGCCAAAGCCACGCGCCGACCGGGCAAGTAGCAGCTATCTCCGAAGACACCCAAACAGAAGACGAAGACCTCGAGGCTCGAACAGCGATCAACACAGTCCAAATCATCGGAAGAAGAACGCGGATGGCGAAACCCATGTAGCTGCAGAGAGTACCGGCCGGATCACCACCAGAGAGGTGTGGAAGCTCATCTATGAGCTCAAAGACATTATCAACTACTAAACTACGCTTATTGAATCAACTAAATCCGAGCTAGAGGAGGTCAAGTATGACCAGAACGTCCTACGCGAACAGAACGAAAAGCTCCACGAGGAAGTCATGGCCCTTCGAACAACCTGGATGGCAAGAGATAGGGATATGAAAAAGTATGTGGCCATAAAGATTGCCATTGCCGATGCAGATGTGCCGGAGAGTAAAATATTCGACACCTTGGCACTCTCAGAACCAAGCGACGAAGGACATCCTGGAGAAACTTTGATCCCTCGAGTGTTGGATACATTTTCCCTTGATGGGCCTAATGGAAGGCACAGGTGCCTTGTTACAGAGCCTGGAATGATGACCCTAGCTGAGGCAAAAGATGCATCATATACCAGGTTTTTCAGAATGCCTGGGGCCAAGGCTATTGCGGCTTAAGTCATACAAGCTATCGCTTTCCTACATTGCTGAGGGGTAGTCTATGCCGATATGATTCTGTGTGACACAGGAAACCCCGTCTTTACTGTGGTTAGCCGCTACGCGACGCCGGCGATCATTTGCTGAGGATATCTGTCAAGCCTAATTTATATAGATATGCGCAGGTTGACGTAGGGCTTTCAGCTTTTTATCGACGCATCCCGTTCCCGCTGTGCCACTAAATTATCGCTACACTCTTGAGAAGTCTGTTTGTCGATATGAAGCGGCCGAGGTGCTTCTGTCGTTCGCGATGGCTATCTCTACGGCTTCAAGCTGCTCTACAAGAAAGCGGCTTATCTCAATCGACAATGCCCGAGGGCAACCGCCAGTCTAAGCTACCGGACTCGTCGCCACATTCACCACACCGAAGAGATAAGAACATGGAGTATGAACGCCAACAGCGGTCACGCGCCCCCTCACCCAACTAATTCAGCAAGGCAATACAGCGGGACTGCTCCCTGGGGTGAGCACACACTGGTCTTCTCTACAAGAACAGTCCTGATGACGGGCGTTGTATTTAGTCCGAAACGATGCTGGTGCGGTGGTGAATGTTTGTATACCGGCTGGCAAGGGCGTGGGCATGAGAGAGAAGGAGACAAGGGTTTCGGGAGAGCGAAGCTGTTGTGGTTTACCATGTGGCGTTCCACTATGAAAACAGGCAAAGGTGACATCTGCTGATACTCCCGCTAATCACGGCTGCGCTATGAGCCGAGTCATGGTGTTGCCGGCGCTATTTCACAAGTAGTCTCTCTAGTGGCTCCAGATAATTGCCCGCGTTATGCTCTGAAAAACTACGCCTTCATGACCAGTTTATGCAGAATCTCTGTATTAAGGTACACAGTAACAATATATTCCATACCCGAAGGAGTCCCCGCTCCTTGGCGGCATTATTTACGGTATATATCGGAATAAAACAAATAACATCTGCTCGGTTTGCCGTCTCCATAGCATCTCAGCTGGATAGGGGCCATGGTGGAGGACTACCACTGGGCATTGATGTCTGCAAACGCCCAAGGATATTCCCCAAACTTGAACCGGGCATGAAATCGGACCAACGTTGCTTGGTGATGATCCCCGTGTGAAAGAGCTCTAGGGCGTGCTGGGTGGCAGGTGGTCTTTGGTCAATGGTAGTGGCCTTCCGGTGATCATGTGTCCAACGCCTTAGCACTAATGAGTCAATGCGATGTAGATGGTAGAACACCGACAACCTATAGATCTGGAGTCACTTGCTCGGCGCAGTGCTGAGGTTTCGCGGTGAAGGGCTGATCGAGGAGGTGAGCCGGTTATGCATGTAGCCTTCGAACCAAATACGATCACAACATTGAGATTTAGATGCCTATTGATCGGCGCATAATTCCACCCTCGAACGGCATCTGCGATTGTGGAGACTGCTTGTTTGTCGGCATATCTGTGCTGGCGAGGGAATGTATGATAGCGTGGGGTTTCTGTGCTGCTTGCTCTTCCCACTCACGGGCGATTCTGCGAGCCTGTTGCAACCGGGTTTTATGATTGTCACATATCATCAATCTGGCTGCGTGCCTAAGGTTTGTCGCCCGGGTTTCTGGCTTTGACAAGGCCAGCTCCAGATGTGCGGAGTTCCGGATGGTGAAATCAATCGACTCCGGACATACACCTCTGTTGGGCGAGGAAGCGATACATTTTTCGTGGTGCAATAGATCGATCAGGGAGGGAGAGCTACACATGATAGGAAGCTCGAGTAGTCAGTTGCAGAGATGATATTGACCGGAGGATGCAGCAGCAGGGGAAATGTCTCATTTATATCCAACCCATTATCTCAGTACGGAGGTTATCCAGGGCAGGCATCAGGGAACCGGCGCGGAAAGTGTGTCGACTTGAGAAACCCAGAACCTTTCGTAGGAGCGCACAGTCCCTTGAGACCCTCTCTGTAGATCCTAAGAGCGATCGCTATGTTCCTAAGAACCTGCTCGCTCCTGTGAACCACGTATCATGGTCCGTGGAGGTGGTGACCCATCCCCGACTCTTATCACAGTAGCCTGCTCACGTTATATATTGCTTTCATCTCACGTACTAAGACACCAATGCCCACGAGATTCACCGCATGCAAACACCACAACACAGACTGCTATTCACTCCTACGGTAGGTTGGAAAGGCCACCCATCCCATAGCCAGTGACCATCTCCATCCTGACCTGAATGTCGTTCGCATCGGGATGCTGACCTATGCCATAGGACATATCCTCCGCTTTAGGTCCTTAATTGACCACACTGTACTTCAATACAGCGCCTTCGCAATGGATGGAGGAGAGTGGGATCCGATCCGGGTGTGCGGGATGAGCGACCCAAATAGCACGACTACTTGTTATGGGAAGACTCGGGCCAACGTGAACTGCAAAAACCGCATCTCAAGGCAATCTTGCAAGGATGCTTCCCACCTCCTGGAGCTTCTGGCGCTGCAACGACCAGCAGATGACCGCCTCTTCGAGTCACTGCGCAAGATTGCCGAACTGCTGCTCTGCAAACGGAATTACTGGCTTAAGGAGGAGGAATAAGTGCGGCCCCTCGCAGAGCGCTGGTATGAGAGCGCTCGCGCTTCACGTGTCGTCGGCCAGCATGCCCGGACTCCACGCGCGGAGAGTCAGCCGATTGACCCCTCGCCGTACCCAGAACTAGACCCAATGGATGTAAATTCAGCATCGTTGACCCCCATGGATGTTGTACCCGCCACGGGTGAGCGTCGGTCCATCCACATTAAGCAGCTGCGGGAAAGGTCGGTTCAATTCGAGGTGTCGCCGTCTTCCCCCGCTCGCATCAGGTTCGGGACCGCCAATGCAGACAACACCAGCACGCCAGTGATCCTCCGCTCCCTCAGGCAGGATCCTGACGGCGACAGCATAGAGTACCTGATCTGTCATGACAACTCAGCCGACGACATTGTCTATTTGAAGTGCGAGCGGTGCAACCGGAGCGTGCACTTGCGCTGTATGGGAGACTGGCTCGAACAACGGTCGATACGGATCAACTTTAACTGTCCAAATTGGTAAGAATCCCAGGCTGTTCCTATCATCTTATGCGCCCACCATTGCCCTTACTGACGCATTGACAGCCGCGGCGCCGCAAGGTTCGATGCTTCCTACACTCCCGCCGACACGATGAGCGAGGCGGAGGACGGGGTCAAAAGCACTGGCGGTGGCCGCACCGCTCGGGCGGAGACCACCTCGGAAGGACCACTGGCATAAGACCCCCGCCGGTCCCGTAGGCGAACGAGACGACCTGACTACTATACACCTTAATCTTTGCATTGTCTGGGGTGTTCGATAGTCCGAACCCCGGGTACCTGGTCAACTCCGAGATTTTCAGCACCACATCACCCTTACTCAGCGAGAAGATACCCGGTTAGATACAATAGCGTGTCAGGGATTTTACATTATTTTATGTGCGGTTCCGGTAAAATTTCTGGGCGTGGGACCCTTGCCTCCTGGATTACAGAGTGGGCTCGATATTGCTGACTATGACGCGAACATTGGACGCAAAAACCCGAGGATGTTTAGCCATGTGATATATAAAAAGTTGTTTATACAGTATATAACGGCATATGAAGACCGCCAGCTACTGCACGTACACTGAAATAGACACACTGTAACCAGCCGCCCACCGCCCACTCAAACCCGAGCAAAGAACCTCCCTGTCACTGTCCACTTACGACGATTGGCTTTAGAGCGCATCCACGACATCCTGGGCATACAAAACACCATTCAGGACGACCACCAGATGCATCAGGTACAGACTGGGCCTCCAGCTCCCGAACCACCCGCACCGCTCCGGAAGGCGTGCCATATGCAACAGAGCGCCGAGCAGGTTCAACACAGCGAGTCGTACGAGTCCCACGGCCAATGATAATGAGCCAGCAGCGGGGTGCAACAGAATATATGTTGGCGGCATCAAAGCCACCATTCCGAGCCCAAGACAACGACGGCGAAAAGCTCTGGTATCATCGAGGTCATCCGTGCTGATGACCTCTGCTGCCCCCTGGGCCATCGCAATGGTCAGGCACAGTAGACATGCCGAGCGGGAATAGATATCGGAGGCGGTTTGCAGTACCACGACCGGGAGGGCCGACGTGTATATCAGAAGGAGAGTGCCGACAAACTCGAGCTTCTGCCGCGATCTGGCGTTGTTCCCGTGGACGATCCAGATAAGCCGATAGACCAGGCTGCATAAAGACCACAAGATCACCCCTCCGCAGTAGAAAATAACCCCTTGAGTACCACCGATAGCATCAGCCTGCACCGGGAATCGAAAGAGGAGGAAAGAGGTGAGGAGGAGGGCAAAGTAGAAGAGGCCGAAGAGATGGAGACAAACGAGGATCACGCCATCTTGACGGAAGGATAGTGTGGACTCCATGTTGGTAACTTGGAATACAAAGCCAAGGAATGCTGGGTGTTCCCAGAGACCAGACGGAGACCAGCATTCCTTTTAAGTTAAAGGCAGAGGAAGATCGTCATCGAACTACCGAGACATATGGTGGTCTCAATAATCTCACCAACGCTCCGGGGCTGCACGGCCGGAAAGCCCGGGCAAGACCGCTTCTTGATGGGCCAGAAGGAGAACATACTCGTGGTGCCTGATCCCTCGCAAAAGGCATGTCTGAGCATGGCACTTAGATAGGATACGCAATCCCGCTTCGCGGCAGGAACGTCCACCTTATTTAAGGGACGGTACAAGGCGAGTCATGGTTACAGGTCGAGAAGCACTCAACAGGCTATTGGAAAAGAACCCTGTCGTGTCTACCGTATAAATACCAGCCAGAACGCAAGGATCAATGCAGTGTGGTCGTCTTCACCGGTCAACATGGCAGCGTGGCTGGACCTAGTCCACGACTCGACCGGCTGGGCGCTGGTCGAC
>JAMFNW010000128.1:0-22359 GCA_025768815.1 Aspergillus sp. PM3604 | reverse complement strand
CCCCTGCCCCACCGTAGGGCCCCCAAGGAGAAGTTCACCCTCGGCCCCGACAGGTAGAAGGATATTGTGGTTATTTGGGTCAGCCACCCAGCAATGTATACCCCGCCCAGGGCCGATACAACGAGAATCATCCCCGGGGAATAGTTGGGACGTGATTGTGGCGAGCACTGTGCATTCCGTCGGGCCGTACCCATTGATAAGACGACACTTGCCACCCCACTGCTCAATGTGAGACGCTGACATTGGCTCTCCCTGGAGCACGAGGGTTTCTATCCAGTCTGAATTCTTGGGGTCTAGCGCACTAGCTAGAGAGGGGGTCAAGTAGGCGTGTGAAACTGGGAAAGGGCAAGCACCGTCTGTGAGAATACTGCTCTTCTCCGGTTCTGTGATCGTGCAGACCATGCCACCAGCTATCAAAGTCGTGAGAATCTCCATGAGGGACACATCGAATGAGTAGGAAGATATTTGCAAGACCCGAGATGTATGGCTGAGTCCCAAGGCCTGAATATGGTGCCCCGCCCCGTAGCAGTAGCTTGAATGCGAGATCTTGACGCCCTTGGGGACACCGGTGGTTCCAGAGGTGAAGAGAATATAGAGTGTCTGCGAGGGCGAGACAGAAAGCTGGCTACTTGCACCACTGTATTCACCATCCGCCGACTGATGGGCGAGCGTGGAATCTCCGATCTCCAGGACTTCGGGTGCCAGGGCCCTGCTAAGCGACACCAGAGCTGGCGAAGTCAAAATGAGAGTAGCGTCGACTCGTTTGCAGATATCCTTAAGCCTGGAAGTTGGCTGGGTTGGCTCGAGTGGCACAATAGTTCCTCCAGCCTTGAGCACCGCCAACATGGCCACGAGAGTCCAACGCGACTTTTCAAGGCAGAGGGGAACACACTGTCCCGCATATACACCCTGTTGAATCAATGATTTAGCTATCCGCGTTGCCATATCATTGAGCTCCCGATACGTCAATGTGCCATCCGAGCCAGTAGCGGCAACGTGGTCCGGAAACTCCATTACCCGAGACTCTATGAGTTCATGGACAGTGTGTTCTGGAGGCGTCGGAAGAGGCGTATTCCAGTGAAGTAACCGGTCTCGGTCTCGAGGGGTCAGGAGTTCAAGATCGCGAACATGGCCTTGATGGCCTTGGAGAAGAAATGAAACGGCATAATCGAAATATTCGAAAAGCTGCGTGGCAAGCAAAGACGAAACAGTGGATGACCGGTAGCTCATCGTTACGCTCATACCAGAGTTGTCTTCCGGTAAAATGTACAATATCAAGTCATGCTACTCGTACAGACGGGTTAATTAAGGAAGCAAGGGTGTGGGAGAGGAACAAAACCAACCGAAACTGAGTCCTTTCCGCCAACTCGATCTAAATAGAGCGATTGCTGGTCCTTATTCATTGCGGAGGACCCGTATAGAACATTAATCGCGGTTGATGCGAGGTCCTCCATGGGAATCCCAGCTGCTCGCGCGATCTCCATGAGTGGGAAGGCGTGATAGGAGAGGACATTAGAAAAGTCTTCCTGCAGGCCTAGGGCGACCTCCTCTGCCGTTACGCCCTCCGACATGCGAACCCGACATACGGAGATGTTTGAGAACTGCCCGACGGAGCCATCAATGCCATCAATGGGCAGAAATCGACCTGATGTCGCGGTACCAAAGCAAACATCATCGGACCTGGTGAAGGCGCGTAATGTAAGAGCCCAGGCAAAGTAAAGTAGGCTGGAAGAAGTCCAGTCCGTCCCACGGCAGAAGGAGTCAATCTCTAATGCGGAGTTTGAGAGAGTAACATTGAGCTGGTCCAGGCCTGCCACAGCCGGATTGTCATTCTCATGCTTCTCAACGGGAAGGTGACATGGCACAGCGTTCTCTAGATACCCCTGCCAGTAGTTGAAGGCGTCCATCGATGACTGCTCCTGTGACAGTACGACATAGCTCTGATATGCGTCACTCTGGGGGCCAGCTTGCAAGGAAGAATCATATGCCTGGCAGAGCTCGCGTTCTATAATGCCGAAGGACATTGCATCGATGACTACATGGCTAACGTCTAGCCGGACATAAACCTCGCCGGCGTCAGTGGAGCAGACAGCGAGCTGGTGGGGAGCTGTTTCGCCGTCTAGTTGGGTCACTTTCGGCGAGAGCGAGGCCAGTGCCAACGGGACATTGTTTTTAATATCTTCGGCCGGTACGTCCTCCATCACTTCAACGCGAGGTTGGACTTCCTGCAACACGACTTGCTGAAACTGCCCGGCCGCGGAGGGATCCTGTCGGAATGCTGTTCGTAGGGCTGGATGGCGAGCCACGACCTGATGCCACGCGGCAACCAATCGGTCCAGGCTCAGCCCAACGTCAATGCCGGAGTCCCGGCGAGAAGGTGTCTGCAAAACCTTCCATAAAAAGCTCGGAGTATAGCTAGTATTGTCCTTTATCTGGGTCATCAACATGGCTCTTTGCGCAGGGGAGCAGGGCAGGGCGCCTCCAATATCAGGACTTGATTGTACACCACGATCAGCGTTTTGCGCAGATCGCCTAGCCACCTGTACGATCGTCCGCCAATGGAAGAGATCGGCTACTGTATGATGGATGCCCGCAGCCCGGGCCTGTTTTGCGGCCAGCAGGGCAGACACAGAGTCGCCACCTAGGCGGAAGAAGCTATCCTCTGCCCCGATGTCGCTGGGGGATATGCCGAGAACGCGGGCCCAAATGTGCTGCAGAGTGCGTTCATCCTCTGTTGAAGTGTCCCGCCGTTTGGCTCCTGCTAGCGCGAATATTTCGAGATGTTGTCGTGAAACAGTGGCGACAGCGTCATGCAAGCTTCGTCTGTCTAGCTTGCCGCCGATGCCGCGCGGCATCTGACGAAGTGGGATCATAGCACTGGGAAGCATGTAGCTAGGTAGCGTGTGCTCGAGGTGCTGCTGTGCGTTGGCTGCCACTTTTGTGTAGTCGGCCAGTTTAATCACAGGCAGCGGTGGTATTGGCGAGGGAGATTGCTCGTGAGCACTCTCTACATCTCGAGGGACCATGAATGCAACCAAGTAGGGATTCTGCAAACCCTTCGAAGGTGTAATTATTAACGCAACCACGTCGGTCAAAGTGCCCTGGAAGGCTTGCTGTACCTGCTCTTCGACCTCGCCCAGTTCGAAGCGCTGTCCGCGGAGCTTCACCTGACAGTCTCTTCGTCCAACGAACCAAAGAGAGCCATCATCCTCGTATCTGACCAGGTCACCAGTGCGATAGACTGTTGAGCCTTCCGGGTGCTTGCTGGCCTCGGACGACGCCAACCAAGATGGACAGGGAACAAACGCCGCTGCTGTTTGCTCGGGGTTATTCAAATACCCACGGCCCACCAACGGCCCCTGTAACAGGAGCTCACCCACTGCACCGATAGGAACAGGTCGGTTGGGGTCCGCGGGGTCTGCCACCCAGGCTGCACCAGCTATGGGGTGGCCAATATTAGCAGCCTGAGACGGGGCTCCAACTGCAAGCTGCATGGTGTATACGACGGTGCACTCGGCCGGCCCGTAGGTGTTGAGCAGATGCACGCGGTCAGCCCAGTGTGCAACATCACTAGGCTTAACGGCTTCCCCGAGGAGCATGACTGTGCGGATAGGACCAAGGTCGGCCGGTGTTAAGGCACGCAAGAGGGACGGAGTCACGATCGTATGTGATGGTTGAAGATCCCGCACGATATCAGCGATACCTTCCCTGCGGTCTGATTCGGAAAGGACACAGACACATCCCCCGGCGAGTAATGTGCCCAGGATCTCGATAATACTGACATCGAACGCATAGGAGGCAAGATGGAGGAAGCGAGAGTGGCAATCCATACCCATGATGCGACTATACGGCGCAGACATGGTCACAAAGGCGCCATTTTCAACAATTGCCCCCTTCGGCTTCCCAGTCGAGCCAGATGTAAACACCGCATATAACGCTCGGTGGGGATCATTGTCGTCAAGTTTCCGTCGAGGCGTGAGTGGTGGTGACGCTGAGACATTCCCTACGCCAACAACGGCTACCTGATTGACCAACGTTTGTGCAGTTTCCTGGCGTTCCCTTGAAGTAACTATTATCGGTGCCTCGATCTCGTCACAGATAGTGTGCAGTCGTCCCAATGGGTACGACGTATCGAGCAGTACAAACGCAGCCCCGACCTTCAAAACTGCAAAGACGGCGACTACGGTCCACCGAGACCGGTCCATGTAAACTGGAACGAACATATCTCGACCAATACCCTGAGCCTCGAGGCAATCTGCGAGGCCATTCGACAAATAGTCTAGCTCCCCATAGTTGAACTCACCATCCCAGGCGCATACAGCGGGAGCGAAAGGTTGGTGTATGCAATGTTGGCTGACCACGCCAGCCACCGTGGCTTCAGCTAGTGGCGGGATATTCGTATTCCAAACCTCTACCTGTTGCGAGTCGCGTGGGCTGATTGTCATGATCTCTCGAAGAGAGGCCTGAGGTCTGGTGTACACCTGTTGAAGCAGGAAGGCAAACTGATCTAGCATGCGCTGCATCTGCCAGGCCGGAACAACGGACTCGTCGAACGTGGCCTCAATCAAGACATGGTCCGCTTGAAGAGTGACAGTGACACCCAGGGCATACGTATCGAATGCTCCATCTGCAGAAGTGGTTTCCATGAACTTCATGATAGAGGGGGTGACATCCGTCCTACTTGGTTCGCCTTGTCCATCGACTATGTTTAGGAGCGTCTGGAACGAGCACGCCCGCGAGGCGTTCGGTCCCTGTGCCGCAATTGCGGCAAGTCCAACTTGCTCATAGAGTGCCATTTGTAAAATATCCCCCTGCAGGCTCTCCAGGGCCTGTCCAACTGGCTCGCTCGGATCAATGACGACGCGTAATGGAACAGTGGCCATTGCCGGGGCGACAATAGCATCGATATTCCCCACGGGTGCCGCTCTTCCACTGGATATCATGCCGAAGACTACGTCTGTCTTCCCCTGGTATTGAGCTTGCACGAGGGCCCAGGCTAGCCGAATGGCCGTGGTACGAGTCACAGATGAATGCAGTGAGCCCGTTCGGAACGAGGATTTCTTCACCTGGATACACTGAGGTCGAAATGAAGGGGGCAGCAATGCCGGGAAAGGGTCGGCTTCGCAGCTCTCGAATTGACGTTGCCAGTATTCAAGAGCTGCGTCTTTCTGCGATCGACTGTACGCGATCAAATGGTGCAAGTGATTTCCTCGGAGGTCCGAAGAGGAACACCCATGGTAGGCCATCTCCGCCTTTTGGAGGAGCAGCTGCAAGGACCAGACATCGTAGACAGCATGGTGCATCGTCAGGATGAGGTTCACGCATGGACCTGTTGCGCCAGACATATGCAGGAGCTGGAAATGTACCAGGGGCTTGCCGAAGGGAGAGCCCTGGCTCACTTGTTCGCTGGTGCCATCATCGGCAGCCGCCCAGTCCAGTTGGTGGCCATGTACAATAACCTGAAGACATCCGAGCTCAGTAGTTTCAACAATCCGGGTCCGTAGGATAGGGTTCACGCTGGCAACTTTCTCCCAAGCTTGCCTGACTCGATCTAAATCGACCAGCTCTGATAATTGTATCCTGTGGTGAGCGACATATGCTTCCGGATTCTCCGCTGTCAAGATCGCCAGTCCGCTTTGCAACGGCGTGCAAGGTAGTATATCTTCAATATCATGTTCGACCAGCCCGCACTGCGAGGCTGCTTCTTCGATGACCTCCACCTTGTGCTCTTCAGGGATGAACGATAGTGGCTCCACCAATGGGCTGGCCGAATGCACCTCACGGTTGCTGCTGGGGGAAAGATTCTGGGCCATGTCATGCAGCTGTGGGTGTGCAAAAATATCTGGGACCATCAGGTTGACGCCGGCGCTATTGCCTGCTGATGCCAGTTTCATGGCCGCAATTGAATCTCCTCCCAGCTGGAAGAAATTCTGATTAGGACCTATTGTGTCCGCCGGGTAGTCCAGGACCTGGGACCACAGTCCTTGAAGGAACCGCTCTTCAACCGTTAAGTTTTCAGGGCTCCAGGAAACCTGTGCTTGATGAGCCTCGTCTATTCTAGCTCGAAGTGCCTCTGTTGCTTTGTTGCAGATACAGGCACGGTCTACCTTGCCGTTGACCTTGCGTGGCACTCTTCGGAGAGGTAGGAGGAAAGATGGTACCAAGAACGCAGGGGCCTGGTCCCTCAATTGACGTTCAGTTTCTTGTGCTGTAGGCTGGAACCTGTCGTCACAAACATTTTCGTCTTCTGGTACTATCATAGCCACCAGATAATCCGCGCCCGCGAGTCTCACTACTGCTGCGAAGACCTCGTGGCAGGGACGGGGGAAACATCTCTGAACATGTTGCTCGACCTCTAACAGCTCAATGCGTTGCCCTCGTATCTTGACCTGTCGATCCTTGCGGCCGAGATACTGCAAGCTGCCATCCGGCAGATTTCGTACCAGGTCTCCAGTCCTATATAACGTTCCACTTGAGCCGCGACATTTCTCCAGCCACTTCGGATATGCCATGAACGCCGCCAATTGCTGTTGAGGGCAATTCACATAGCCCCGGCCAACGTTTGGTCCTTCTATAACTAACTCACCCGGGGCACCAACAGGGACCGGTTTACCGGCGTCGTCTGAGTGAACCACCCATGTCACACAGCCGGTGCCCTTCCCGATATTGGTTGTCTGGAATGAGAGTTGTTCCAAGCTTGGCTGCGTCGTTGCTATGACGGAGCACTCAGACGGCCCATAGGCGTTTATAAGTTGCACATAGGGCGACCATCGTCGGACGTCCTCCGTTGTCATGGCCTCACCACCCAGGACCAGGGTCTTCACAGTTGGAACCTGGTTTGGAGCCAGGATGCGAGCAACAGATGGAGTAAGCAGTGTCCAAGTGACTTCATGCTCATATATCGCCTCTTCTAGGCGCCCCTCCTTGTCACTTTGGGAGACAATGCAGACGCACCCGCCGCTCAAGAGTGTGGTGAAGATCTCCACAATGCTGGCGTCGAAGGCAAACGAGGCGAACTGTAGAACGCGCGACTCCTCGTGCATATTTAGAGACTTGCTGTGTGCCGCTGCCGATGAACAAAAAGACGCATGCTCGATAACACTCGCTTTGGGATTCCCTGTCGTACCAGACGTGAAGGTCGCGTAGGCTGCAGACTTCGGTGATGCCGCCTGCAGGGGGGATGGGCTTGCGGTCATATCCATGTCGGACGTTTTCATGAGATCATCGAATGTGATAGAAGTAGACGCAAGTGATGCGGCAAGGGCCCCATATTCAGCGGATGCAAGAATTAAGCGGCACTCAAAGTTTTGTTGAACCTGGTCTCGCAGGCGCTCTGCAGGGTGAGAAGGATCTAAGAGTATGAATGCACCGCCTGCCTTCATCACAGCCACAGCTGCTACAGCACACCATTTGGATTTACCGCTGCAGATGGGGACGAACACTTCAGATGTCACACCCCTGTCACATAGTACCGCTGCCCACAACGATGTGATCCGCTCGAGCTCGCCATATGTCAACTGGCCATCCCAGGCCGACACAGCGGACGCACCTGGCCGGGCAAGGCTTTGCCTTGAAATGCCAGAGTGGATGCACGTCTGCAGAGCGTCTGGGACGTGACTGTTCCAATCCTGTATTTGCGATCCGTTTTTTGGGCCGAGGAAATCGATGTCGTTCACCACCTTATTGCAAGGGTCTAGGAGCTGTACGACAATCTGCTGGAAGGTGTCTGCTATGAGTTCTGCTTGTTCACTGCCCATGGAGTCTGCCCAGTAAGTGAGATCTCCATACACCCTATGCTCATCAACGGTGATGTTGATCGTGATGTTGTACTGCGCGTAAGACACGTTACTTGTTGCTCGCGGTTCATTGCCCGGGAACATACCTCTGTAGCGTCATGACCCCCTTCCAATACTATGGCTCCCGCACATGAACTGCCCTGATCCGACTGTGTGCTACGCATTTGCACAGACATAGCCGTGTTAAACAACGGTTGGGCAGCGAGGCCCAGTGAATGCATCACTCGCACCATTGACCAGTGCTGGTTCTGCATGCTGCGACCTTGCTCCTCCTGATTATCCTGGACCGTTGACCAAAGTGACGGGTTATCAGCAAGAGAAAGCCTGCAGATTAGCAGATTGACCAGGGGCCCAGTAATCCTCGACGCCCCATGGAGAGCGATATCCCGCCCAGATATCAGGTACCCAAAACAGACCGAGTCCGACCCTGTATACTCACGCAGAACAAGGCCCCAAGCAACCTGAAGCACATTGGAGATAGTAGCTTCCAGTTGATTGCAAAGCGGGAGCAGGCTGGCTGTAGACCCAAAGTCTAGCTTTGTTGAGCGTATCGTGCCTGACTCCTGGCCCTGACTTGGACTGGGAAGCGATGGGAATAAACACGGCTCTAAGCCGCTCAGATAGTCAGTCCAGTACCGCTCTGACGTATCCTTGGGCTGGTCGAGCAGGTACTCCACATACGCGCTGTATGGAGTACCGGGGCTATCATCCAGCAGCCCGTTGTATGCGTCTCGGAAGTCAGACAGAAGAATCTGGGTGGTTACCCCGTCGGTCAGCGTATGATGTATCATAAGCCTGCAGGAGACCCCTCCATCCGTTTGATTCTTGAGTATTAGCCGGTGTGCTGGTTTAGTTGGCGTGTTTGGACATAGGCCAGTGCCAACCTCGAAGCCATCCGAGACAATTCGCACATCTGCATCCACAGATTTCAAGACCACCTGCATCGGACTTCCAAGACCATTAATCCCGTCTAGGAAAATCGTTCGTAGAATTGGGTGTCTGTTTACAACCTGCTGCCAGGCACTCCGGACCTGTTGGACATCCACAGGCGCCTCATTCTCCAGCGACGGACGAACAACCAGCTTCATTTGGGACCAATACATATCAGCATCCTTCAACTGCCCAAACCACATGCCGAGTTGGATAGGGGTACAGGGATATATATCCTCGATTTTGTCCTGCTGGGTTTCACACTTTTGTGCCGTCGCTGCAAGAACCGCTTGCAACTCCTGGTCTGTCTTCAAGGGGAGCAACGGCAAATCAGATAGTGTCAGCTGCTGCTGCTGGCTTAATACGTGGGGTATTTCCTGTAACGTTAGCTGGAACATTTCCGGCCATTTCAGTAGTCGGTCCTGGTGTGCCATGCTCTTGTGATGCATGAATGTGACGTGGAGGGATCCGTCCACAACAATCGCCGACACATCGATTAGGGCAAAGCGAGGGAGGTCCGACGGGATGGGCACCAAGTCATGGTCCGGAGCAGCGGCGAGTTGGAGAAGTGCGCCGGGACGCTCTAGCTGTTGGAAAAGACCAGTGTAGTTGAACAGAATCTCCATATGCCCTTCATGGCCATGCCTTCGACCGTCTGGATGGTAGTGGCGCGCAGTGAAGTATGGCCACCCATTCCTGGGTATTGCTCTGCGTGCGTCCTTCGTAAGTCGTACGGTCTCCGTAACGTCCTGTCCGGGATAGGCGCGAACGACAAGAGGTGCCATGGTAGTGAACCAGCCCACGGTTCGGGCGACGTTGAGACGCGCATCCCAGGGCTCTCTGCCGTGGGCTTCGGTATATATTGTGGGACACGGACGGTCCGGGAAGGCCTTCATAAACGAATGCAGCACGGCGGCCTGCAATATCTCATCTGGTTTGGTGTTGAGAGCATCATTTGCGGCCCCAAGAACAGCTCGCGTTGTTTCTTGTGGGAGGCACACTGTCCTCTGGACGACCTTACCCCATGTATTCTGCTTAATCTCAGAGCCCCAATAATCGAGAGGAGCGTCTGGAACGGTCGTAGCTAGTGATGCCGTCGGATCCATCATGTTGATTGCATATTCTCGTTGCATCCGACACCATTCCTGGAATGGCAGTGAGGGGTGTTGCAGTGCTCGCCCCGAGGAGAGAATATCCTCAAGGTCTTGTAGTATTACACGCCAGGAAACCAGGTCCACGGCAAGATGATGGGCCATCAGCCCTATGAAGGTCTTCCCTGATTCATCGTGGATTATGTCTACTGCCAGCAGTGGCCCCTGTTCAATGTTCAGCATTCCGTGACCTTCGCCGAAGATTTGCTTGAGCTCAGTCTCGTCGTCACAGGATAATGCCCAATGCTCTCGAAAGATGATGCTCGTTTGGATATCAGAAGCAATTGACTGGACCCATTGCCCATTGCCCTCGTGGTGGAAGCGTGCCCTCAACATTGAGTGGCGTTCAACCACAGTTTCAGCAGCATTTCGGATCCTTTCTGTTGACAACGGCCGCGTGAGCCGCAGCAAGAACTGTTGCGTGAATCGGTGATGTCCCTCAGGAACATGCTCAAAGAAGAACTGTTGAATGGGTGACAGCTGGAAGGGGGCATCTGCTGGGCTCTCCTGGGGATCAACGGAGAGCGCGGTACTATTTTCCAGGTGCTCGACTGCCCCTGCCAGCTTCCGGATGGAGGGATGCTGGAAGATATCGGCCACGGTGACGGCCCATCCGGCCATATGACACCCTGTGGCGGCCTGCATCGCACTGACCGAATCGCCGCCCAGCCGGAAGAAGCTGTCGGTAACTCCTATCTGATCTGGAGACCGGTTCAGCGTTTGCGCCCATACCTCCCTCAGCTTCTCCTCTATGACGCTTGTTGGTTGCCGCAGTTGGACCGTTATTACGCCGCGATAGGCTTGCATCTGCTCCAATGATAGTAGAGCTGCCTGGTCACGAAGGTAGCGACGATTTGTCTTGCCAGATGACGTCAGGGGCATTGAAGAAATGGGTAGCAGGATGGATGGGATCATGAAGGCTGGCAAAGCATCAGCCATACCAGCCTCTGTCAGGTTCCACGCAGTGCGAAAGTCATCATTTGGGGGCAGGAATATCGATCCCCCTCCTTCAGCCGGTTGACCAGGTGAGGCCTGTACTACAAATCCAACAAGGGCATCAGGAGGCGTGTGTTCAGCCGCCGACTGTGATTTCGAACGCAGCATCTCCACCACAACCTGCGGATTCCCTGGGAACGAATTTTGGAGATTGTATTCAATCTCGGTAAGCTCCAACCGTTGTCCATGCAGCTTGACTTGCGTATCCTTCCGACCAATATACCTGAAGCTACCATCTGTGGCAAACTGTACAAGATCACCGGTCTTGTAAAGGGGAGCCTGCCTAACAGGCCCTATCCTCTTTCTCCATGGAGGCACGTCAACGAATACTTGCTGTGTCTGTATCCGATTTTCGATGTAGCCTGCACCGACGATTGGGCCCTCAATAAGCAGCTCACCCGTGCTCCCAAGCGGCATTAATCTGCCATGGTCCGCCGGATCTACTACCCATCCAACCCCACCAGTCGGGAGGCCAATATTCGCGGGGTCTCGTTGTGATAGACTCGGCTGGACGCTGAAGACTGCCGAGCATTCAGCCGGACCGTACGCGTTGCGGACCTGTGCCTGTGGTGCCCACTGCGCAATATCAGAAGCTCTGACTGCCTCGCCAACAAACACCACCGTCTCAATGGTTGGGACGGTTTCGGGTGGTATGATTCTTGCGACGCTTGGAGTTAGGCATGCAACGTTTACTTGGAGCTGAGATATGCACGCCGCTAGGTTGCTGCGACTGTCAGCTTGTGTGGGAATGCACACGCAGCCCCCCATTATCAACGTGCTCAGATGCTCGATAATGCAGGAGTCAAAGGCGGGTGAGGCGAACTGCAGCACGCGCGCTCCTGGTCGAAAATTGTAAGGTGGGCCGTGGGCCATTGCACTCGCGGCATACCCATTATGTCTGACGACAACCCCTTTGGGAGTCCCCGTGGACCCGGAGGTGAATGTCGCATAGGCAGCACTGGTGGCGTTTACACCCGGCAGCGACGTGCTATATCGGCTCATTGGCGTCTCAAAATCGAAGTCGTCCACCAGAAACGTCGTCGAGACGCCCAGGTCAGAAGCCTTTGTAGAGAGCTCTCTGCAAGTAACGAGGCAAGTCCCTTGCACTGCCTTGCACATTTGCCGTAGCCGTGATACCGGATAGGATGGGTCCAACAGGACAAATACTCCCCCTGCCTTCAAGATAGCCAGCATCGCAACAGCCGTCCATTTGGACTTCTCAACGTACAGAGGCACAAACTTCCCTGGTCGTACCAGGCTCCTACATAGGTAGTCTGCTACCGATGATGACATGTGGTCAAGGGAATTGTATGTAAGGGACCCATCCCAGCTGTCAATTGCTATCGCCTCGCCTCGGAGTCGGGCTGTCTGCGCAACCAAAGTATGAATGCATGTGGCCAATGGCTCCGTTTCCATAACCGAAGCATTCCAGCAAAGCAGCTCATCCCGGTCGCTGGGACTTAACGGATTGATATCCTGCAGAAGGGTCCCCGGAAGATTTTCAATCTGATCGCAAATACAAGCGAGCTGCGCCAGAATCCGCTCTATCTGCTTAGACTCGATGACGTCCGGATCGAACCACGCCTCGACTTGCATATGTGTAGTGGAAGGCCGACACCGAAGGATAAGACTATATACATCGTAGTTTGCCTGGGTCTTATGTTCGTCTGCAAATAGCCGGGGAATCTGGTGTGTGTTCCGGGGCTCTATTGCCAACAACGTTTGGAATCCACATGCAGCGCGTGGGCCAGGGCCTAGATGCAACAGCTTCTGAAGGCCAACATGTTCATATTGCATGTCTGAAACCCAGTCACGCTGGAATTTTGTGAGCGCCTCCGTGACTGTGTCTTGCATCCGCAGTTGGGCGCGAACTGGGACGCTCGTCAATGCCGGCCCACTGATCTCCTCAATCCCAACAACTGGCACGCCACGGCCGACGTTTATGGCCCCGAATAAAATATCCTTTGAATCAACATAAAAGGACTGTAGGATGGCCCAAGCGAGGCGAACTTTCGTGTTAATCGTAAACGTACTGCTTGCATGCCAGTCAATTGGCCACCTTCGCTGGCAATACTGAGACGGATTGGGAGTATATCCAGCGCATGGTAGAGGAGGGAACGCGCTCATTGACGACGCCTCCGCGCCGTGTAGTTTCTTCTTCCAGAAGTCCTCCGCTTGAGCTTGAGTATCTTGCACGTAATCAACCAGCGGCCTGAACGGATGGCTGATGAGAGTTTCGCCGTGATAGGCCTTGTCAGCTTCGCGCAGGAGCAGCGCAATCGACCAGTCATCACAGGTAGAATGATGCAGGAGTATCGTCAATGACCGGCGAGACAGGCAGAGCTTAAAATATGCCAAAGGCTCTCCTGCCTTCCAAGATATGCTCTCTGTTATCCCTGGTACTTCATCTTCCTCGTCAACCGTGTATATCTCCCATGTCGGGGAGCCGCGAATTACGGCCTGCACACATCCATTTCTGGTCGTCGATACTATTCGCGTTCTCAAGGTCGGATTTGCTCGGGCGGTCTGTTCCCAGGAGCTTCGCAGGCGCTCTAGATCGACATCTGGTGCCAGAGTGAATTCGTCTTTGACAGTGTAAGCCGACGAATCCTTGAAGGTAAGAGCCATCATTCCCTCCTGCAGCGCAGTACAAGCGTAAATGTCCTCCACCTCATCTGGTGAGCAGCTGCACATGGCGGCTACCTCCTCAAGCAAAGTGAGTTCTTCTTCTTCTGTCTCTGCACCGCTGTCACTTCTGGAACATGCCAATTTCACCGCAATGGAAATCAATGTGTCCTCCTCTGTAGCATCGTTGTCCTGCTTCAATGGATCTTTTCCCCCCCGGGTCAGTTCTGTTTTCGTGTCCATTTTAGCCCCAGATGGCTCTAGCCAGGCTGCCTGGCTCGTGTCTATGTTTCCGTCGTGTATAGGTGCTGATTCGGTCTCCATCGTTAAGTAATAATGGATTGATTAAGTTGTGACGCTCGCTGTGTGTGTTTCTTTCCCAAATTCCGGGGGCATCGAAGGACTACACGTCCACAAGACTGCTTGTGGACACTACTCTTTTGGCAGCTACGCGGATTAATGCACTGTCACGTTCCCATATCTCAAGGGGTTCCTCAGTCATGACGGACTATACTGTCTCTTTTACGACGTTTCAGGAGCAACGAGCGCAGTTCTTTGGATCCAGCCGCCGATAGATCAAGCGATCCATAAACCCTAACGTCATATCGGAGCCTGAGCATTCCGGAACTGCCTGTTCCGGTAGCATGGACGCCTAGACTACGGCCGCATTCTTCACGGGGCTCTTCCTGTATGGGCGATGACCCAGGGCACTGCAGGGTTTAGCATTCCAGAAGATCGTCAACCAGGTCGAGGGAAGCAGCTAGATTATACAATTTCCGTCAATACGAGTGTCACTTATGGTCTGCTCTTGCATCACCATCACGGATGTTAATTTTCTATTTTGTTGGGACAAAGCGCAACAGCCGACATGCAGCGTTACATCAGTGCGCCCTGAACCGCACTCTGTCACTGCTCATGATGCATACCACTCATGAGGTCGTTACATTTCATATTATAACTCTTGAAACTTACTGCTGATTGTGGTCTTTGGCGATTGGCATGTTACCCACTATTACGGTCCAGGAATGATGCGTGAGGTAGTAAAATTCACATATTCTTCTCTCCATGTACGTATACCAAGAGATCCTCGGATCGCTGCTCGCAATCCTGGAGGAGGTCTCTGTCCATATTTGTATAAGCTCGGCACATGAAAATGGACTCTTCTTCACCTCTAGCACAGGACATGCAGCCGAAGAATTCAACGGCCTACTCCATTCCAGACGCAAACACGCCGATTTCCGCTGTCGAAGATGGGACGGAGAAGAAAGAAAAGTTAAAGGGGCCTTCGCTATCCCACTATATTGTAAGTTCCCTGGAAGTGTCTTTAAGGATTAATTTAGACTGATTGGGAGGTAGAGGATACTGTCCTATGGCTCAAGGCATGGCGGGGTTGTTGCTATTATTCTAGGGCTGGTGTGCGCTATGGGCTCCGGAGTTGTAAGTCAATTGCAGCGGGCCCTATGCAAATGGGCCATATCTAACTCCTTTCAGGCTCTCCCACTCATGAATATTGTGTTTGGCAACCAGGTTGGGAGTTTCAATAGGTGGTCAACGCCCGGATCAACTCTTGATAAATCGACTTTCACTAGCACGATCAATAGGAATAGGTTTGTATTTCTTCTACCCTCCAAATACACTGTCTCAGCATCTGGCTGACATGACCATTGCCGGGGGGACATAGTTTATATATTGTCTATCTGTTTATCGGAAAGTTCATCCTTACATACGTTTCGATGGTACGTGAAGACACAGGACCCCAAGTCGTCACTGTCGATAGCGCTAACCAGGGCCAGGTATCTTTCAGGATTATCAGCCTTAAGGCATCCGCAGGCCTGCGACTAGAATACCTGGAGTCCCTATTCTCACTCCCCGTTAGCAAACTGGACGAGATTTCCAGCGGCACTGTGACGCACGCTATCACCTCGCTATCAAACCAGATCCAACAAAGTGTTTCCGATAGACTTGCAATACTATTCCAGTCTCTGGCGCTTCTTGTTGCCGCCTATGCCATTGCCTTTCGATTCTCCTGGGCCCTCACACTGGTGGTCAGCGCCGCGATTCTCTTCGTGATTCTAGGGTTTAGCGTCACTGTCCCATTTTTCGTCAAGGCGCAGCACCGTGTTGACGAAGCAGAGCAAAAGCATGCCTCGATTGCAGCAGACGTCCTTGCTTCCACTCGTACTGTTTTCTCTCTTGGTGCAGAGAAGTCGTTAGTTTCTAAATACTCCTCATGGGTCGAAGAAGGGAAGCAGCGAGCAGCCCGGATGTCGATCGCCACTGGCATCCACCTAGGTCTGCTGTTTTTTGCCATGTACGCCAGCTTCGGCCTTGCTTTCTGGTTTGGCCTGAAGCTCTATCGTGAGGGCCATATTAATCAGCTCAATACTGTGATCACGTATGTCGATCGAAGCCTTTTAATCACATTGTCGTTACGACTCCTGTGGGCGGACCCAGTCAAAATAGCTAACTAGATACCAGGGTCTTCTTCTCCGTTCTTTTGGTCGTTACTGTCCTCGGGAGTATTGCAGCGCCACTCATGATTATCAGCAGGGCTATCAGTGCTTCCCAGCCGTTCTTCAAAATTATCGACTCCCGACAGCCGCCAGTAACAGGTGGCAGAGAGTTCAGCATGTCTGAGAAGCTGGATATTACTTTCAACAATGTTAGCTTCGCGTATCCTACTCGGATGAAAGCACCGGTTCTCCGTGATTTCCACGCATCGTTCGAGCAGGGCAAGACAACCGCTCTAGTTGGCCCATCAGGGTCCGGTAAAAGTACAATTGTTGCTCTGCTTGAACGCTGGTATGAACTTTCCGCATCTACCAACGATGGCAATGCTGGTGAGACAACGAAAGGTGAAATCAAAGTCGGTGGCATTAATATCAACAGTCTCGACATGGAGTGGTGGAGAGCTCAAATTGGGCTCGTCCAACAGGAGCCATTTATTTTCAACACTACTGTTCTAGAGAATATAGCCATGGGCTTGACGGGGACTCAGTGGGAGGATTCACCGGAGCATGTCAAGACGGCCCTGGTCATCGAAGCTAGCAAAGAAGCCTTTGCAGATGGCTTCATCCAGAAACTACCTGAGGTACGAAGTTTCGCTGGGAAACTTCCTATTTTTTTTTTTTACTACCCTTCCTGTCACTAACATGCAGCTAGGGGTATTTGACCATGATGGGAGAAGGGGGCATTGTTCTTAGCGGAGGCCAACGTCAGCGAATTGCGATTGCACGTTGCATTGTCCGGCGGCCGCCTATCCTCATTCTCGATGAAGCCACCAGCTCAATAGATGTCCATAGCGAACACATTGTGCAAGCCGCACTTGAACGGGTGCTGAAGAACCGTACCACCATCCTGATTGCCCACAGGCTCTCGACCATCCGCAAGGCGGACCATATAATTGTCATGAAGGACGGGGCAAACCTTGAAGAAGGGTCTCATCAGGACTTGATCGCAGCGGGCGGCATGTACAACAGTTTGGTTCATGCCCAAGAGCTGGGCAATATATCCCTTGCAGAGGCTGAGATCCTGGAAGAGAAAGATGCAACGTACCCTTTCCCGGCGGACACCGTAGATGAGATTGCCGTTACTCCCCCGGATATTGGCGAGAAGAATGATCCAATCTCTAGGGAAGCTGAATTTGAACACCGCAGGAAACCTAACAGTTCAGCCCGTTCCCTTCTACAAATACTGCGACAGCAACGTCCATACTGGGTGTCATATATTTTCCTCCTAGTGGGTGCGGTTGGAGCATCATGTAAGTATACCCTCATTGTAATAACAAGGCCCAGGCTGACCCCAGACAAGCTGGCTTTGCACTCCAGAGCTGGCTGTTTGCGCAGCTAGTGCAAGTGTTCCAGTATACCGGTCAAAAGCTAGTTGATGCAGCCAACTTCTGGGCCCTTATGTTCTTCATCCTCGCCCTAGCCATGGCGGCTTGCTATCTTCTTGTAGGTTTGTGGTCAAATCGAATCTCCCAGAACGTGGCATCCAGTTATCGGCAGGAATATTTCAAAGGCATGCTATCCCAGTCCATCTCCTGGTTTGACCGCGAAGAAAACCACAGCGGCACCCTGACTTCTCGCCTAAACACCGACCCCCGACAGCTACAGGAGCTTTTTGGGGTGTCTGGCGTCTTTCCTCTCATATCGATCCTTAGTGTAATTGGCTGCCTGGCGATATCTTTCTCGTTTGGTCCGAAGTTGGCTGCTGTTGCCTTTTGCGCCGGCACGCCGTTCTTGTTCCTGGGAGCATATGCTCGTATCCGATACGAGATGAAGTTCGAAGCAATCAACGCCGAGGTCTATGCAGAGAGCTCTCAGTTCGCCAGCGAGGCTATCCGTGCGTTCCGCACAGTCACGTCTTTGAACATGGAAAAGGCCGTCTTGGCTCGCTATTCAAATCTGGTAACCCGACAACGCACCCGTGCAATGCGCAAGGCCTGGTACGCAACATTGTTCTTTGCGCTTTCGGACAGCTTGGAGCTTTGCTCTATGGCTCTTACTTTTTGGTACGGATTAGTGTTTACCTCGATATCAAGTTTGTAATTCAACCAGCTCACTGGAGTTCTAGGTACGGCGGTCAATTGTTGGCGTCCCGTGAATACGACGTCGTCACGTTCCTGGTCGTCTATATCGCCATTATTTTGGGGGGCCAGTCCTCAGGCCAGTTCCTCAGCTTCAGCCCTAATGTTGCACAGGCTGGAGCATCAGGTAAACGCATACTCAGCCTCCGCGCTGAAACTGATAGCAGCGCAACAAGCTCAGAGAACACCATCCAAGTTCCCCCCTCAGAGCTCTGTAACGCAAGCATCCAGCTGCGCAATGTATCCTTCGCGTATCCCTCTCGCGAAACTCCAGTATTCCGCGCTTTAAGCCTCAACATCGCAAGCGGCCAATTTGTCGCCTTCGTCGGTGCATCCGGCTGCGGCAAGTCCACGATAATCTCACTCCTTGAGCGCTTCTATCCTATTTCAAGCGGCGAGATTCTCTTCGGTGGCAGAAATATCAACTCCATTGAGCTCTCCTCCTACCGGTCCGCATTAGCGCTCGTCTCCCAGGAACCCAAGCTCTTCGACGGCACAATCCGCGACAACCTCCTCCTGGGCCTGTCGCAGTCA
The DNA here is from genome assembly GCA_025768815.1 of Aspergillus sp. PM3604. Taxonomy (NCBI): domain Eukaryota; kingdom Fungi; phylum Ascomycota; class Eurotiomycetes; order Eurotiales; family Aspergillaceae; genus Aspergillus; species Aspergillus sp. PM3604. The sequence continues at coordinate 3,739 of JAMFNW010000128.1, read as the reverse complement.
ACAAGCCAGCTGGATGCGGAGCCCCAGGTCATCCAGGCCTGCCGCGACGCAGAAATCCACGACTTCATTACCTCCCTTCCAGACGGGTATAATACTGCACTCGGCGTTAACGCCCAAGTTGCCCTCAGCGGAGGCCAGAAGCAGCGTATTTGCATCGCCCGTGCGCTGCTGCGTAAACCAACCCTCCTTCTCCTTGATGAGGCTACATCTAGCCTGGATTCACATTCCGAAACACTCCTGCAAGAGGCTCTAGAGAGGCTCGCAATCAAACGCTGTATAACTATTGTTGGTGTGGCGCATCGGCTGGCGACAATCCGCAAGGCAAATGCCATCTTTGTGCTGGGGAAAGAGGGGCATGAACAGTGCACGAGCCTTATTGAGAGCGGGACACATTCTGAGCTCATACAGCGGCAAGGAGTATACTGGGATATGGTATGTGTTGGTCTCTTTTGTTTTTTTATTATCGTTATTCTACGCCTTTATCATTCTGCTCCTGGGTGTGGATGTCAGAGCTGAGGCTAACAATTGTACAGTGTCGTGCACAGGCGTTGGACCAGGCTGTGTGATGGGTTAGACGGATTTGAAGTGCTCCTACATATAGTTATAATATAATATACTCTTAGCTAATTACCTATATACTAATTAGAAAGAATTATAGGATAATACTAAGGTAGCAAGGTACTAATAGATTATATAATTTAACTAACCCTATAATCTCTATTCATGTGAAATGGCTAGTAAGAAGATTATACACGTCGTTGTTGGCGGTCTCCGTCCCAAACGCTTCATACAACAGACTATCGTTTATAAGCGGCAAGCCATCACCATAGAGCTCCTGACACGGTGATGAATGTTCCCAGACTTGGCCATGGATATGACCATCACGAAGCGGAGTACCGAACCCTGTACCAGGGACAGATGCCGCGCCAAGGGCAAGCTTGTTATACCCAACGCTCTCGTTGTTGTAACCATGCGCCGGCTTCGCGTAGTCTTCAGCAGCAGCCTCCGCCGTCATCTTGGCCAACATCTTCTCCAGGCCCGCTGCAATATGGTGAAGCACATGGCGGTCTGACGTGACCGAGCTCTTCAGCAGTGTAACCATGTTCTCCAGCAGCCGCGACACGTTCACGTAGCTGTGCTCAATGTTGAAGCCCATGATGCGGTTCCACTTTGTGGCGACCTTCATCAAGAACACTGACGCAAAGGCGATCATGGTGTGCACATACAGTGGCGTCCCAACGAGCGCTCGTCGCATATCCTCCTCTTCCAGTACAAATGTCAAGATGCTCGCCGCTGCTGAGATGGCCATGTTAGTGAGCTCCTTGCGCTCCGTCGACAGCCGGCCCGATTTCAAACTCACTCCCCTTACGGCGAGGATATTGAGCTGCAATTTCGCAAAGTAGCTGTATAGGATGATGCCCTTGGGCGGGAACGTCCCAATGAACCCGCTTGCCTGTTGTCTCGCGTACCACCGCATCCGCCACTGCTCAATCTCGAGGTTAAAATTCCGGACATCCACAAAATCATCCTCCGAGAGCATCGAAGCATAACAGTCGGACGAGACGCTCGTTGTCGCTGTTCGAATCGCGCGCGGGTCAGGGAGACGCCGTTCCGCAAATCGGTCGTATACCCGCGTCAGGATCTGCATAAGAGAAACTTGCGACAGAATTCGCGCATCAAGGGCGTCTGCAAAAGGCGACGCGAGGAAGAGCTCGTGCTCGCGGATCTGAGTGGACTCGGCGATCATCGGAGGACGGCCGTAGGCGATACTAAAGTGGTGGTCGCATACATACAGCATGTACCACAGCCGTGCCCGGAGAAAGTGTTCGCGATCGCCTTCTAGGGCTCTCGTAAAGGACTGGTGGATATTCAGCTCCGTAGCGATGCGGATCGCATGCCCAGATAGCTTCCAGGAGACGTCTGATAGCCAAAATGCAGCGATGCAAAGACCCCGGACGTCGTCTATACTGTGGTATCGAGAGAACATGGACGAGGATATCAGTGACAGAAACTCTTTATAACAGTTGTCGAATGTTTCGGCGCTTGTCGGAATGTGTAACGCCGTGACGGCGAGGATCGTTGCCGTCAAAAGTTCTGATGATTTGCGGATAGAGTTGAATGAGGGATGTGTTTGCTCCAGACCGACCCAGAGATAGTGATTTAAAGAGGTGTGGAATCTAATCAAGTCAGCACTGGGCTTTTTCCTCGCAGGGGATCAAAGTACTCACGTTCTGTACAACTCTTCCGCTTCATATTCGGATATCACACCCCGCGAGATGAAATCGTTCAACTCTCCTTGAGCGCCTCCATGTGGTCTTGCGGTTTTAGCCTTGTTACTTCGAATATTCCTCAGCCGGGTCACTTCGTAGAGGCTTCCCATCGGCTCCTCCACGGTGACAGCCCCGTCCCTGTGGTCGCCATTGGGAGCTGGTTCGAGGGAATTTTCTCTCGTCATGGCCATTTGGGTATTGTTCTCTCGAGTTGAAAGGCCAGCCGGACTGGTCGTGCTCAACGGTGTACCGGTAAGGGGATGGTGGACATCTGGCGGTGTCGAATGCGATTTCTTCAAGGCAAGTGCAGCATCTAAGCTTTCTCTCATGCGCCTCATTTCCTCTCTTATAGAGTCCATCTGCTGCCTATAGGCTGCACGTCAGCAAATTACAGTATACCTGATGGTATAGCGTACTCGTATCTGTCAGTGATACTAGTGGCTCCTCCATCGCCATCTACCTGTACTGTATATAATGCCGGCCGAAAGATGCAATCCGCCTTTCTCCTCAGACAGTGTCGACATTTCCGGTCTCCTGGAAACACCTCGCATTTCATCTTCAACTTCTTGCACTCGAGACCTTGCCCTCAGTTAGCCGTTGTGATTTTCAAGGTCTGTCGCTGAAACCTACAAGCCTTGGACTTGCGCCCCGGCCCTCCAGCAACCATAATTTTCCCGCCAGGCATAACGCCCTTCTGTTTGTGGTCTGTCTCATCTTCTGCAGCCGGCGACGAGCTCTTCTTGCCAAGGCCATCTTCAATCCGTGTCGCTTCAATCGCGTCCATTTTGGTTAGCTGGGAAAAGGGAACGTGTTGCTCTCGTGATGCGCGCACCGGGAAATCGGGAAATGGCCTGCTTTTGAAGGCACCGAGCACCCTTGCGCCCCCAGAGTCTGACTCGCTGATCTGCGGAGAAAGTGGGGTAAGCGGGGACGCCTGGAGATGAAGCTCTTGAAGCACGAGTCAGGTCAGGCTGAGTCTGGCGCCGGTTATGCCAGAATGCGTCGGTAACCCCATATCCACGAAACCACATGATGACGGTCTTGATTTTCCGTTTCCAAAGTTCCAAAATATGTAAATATGCTTGTGCATTAGCTAGCCCCGTAGTAAGTTTGAAGCCCGCGGTGACAGTCTACTTGTAACACCGCCGAGACAGGCAGTTTCTGTGGGTTACCTCTTCCAAGAGCGAAGTTACGAGTTGTCGAGAATTACCAGCGAACCAGCAAATGACCCCGAAAATACTCAGACAGACTTCAATTATGCACAAATACACAGATACGAGAGGAATTTCCATTCTATACGCATTTCATGAGGAAGTGTGTGAAACGTAGTAGAGCTTTTTTGATAACTGTAGAGTTTCTCTGGAAAGCATAGTTTGTTTGTCTACGCTGTACACTTAGGGTTAGGGTTAGGGTTAGGGTTAGGGTTAGGGTTAGGGTTAGGGTTAGGGTTAGGGTTAGGGTTAGGGTTA
>JAMFNW010000127.1:0-22983 GCA_025768815.1 Aspergillus sp. PM3604 | reverse complement strand
GAGCAGCTTGAAGCCGTAGAGATAGCCATCGCGAACGACAGAAGCACCTCGGCCGCTTCATATCGACAGACTTCTCCGATAATGGAGCGGCACAGTGGCAAGGGGATTGCGTTGCTAAAAACTAGAGTCAAAACCTACCCTCCACCTTCGCATAGTTATATATGAGGTTTGATTGATGTCCTCAACAAAGGATCGCCGGCATCGCGGAGAGGCTAACCACTACAGCAAAGACGGGTTGCCTCTGTCAGACAGAATGCAAAATGGGAAGGTAGTCAAAAATGTGTCTCGTAAACGCATTTCTTCCGTTTCATCGACCCGATCTTTAACTAGGGGAGAGGGCATGGAATTTCATGTAGATACCCGGGGACATGCACCGACCGACGATACTGCGCACTTTTCCCTTTGCTGGCCTTTCATGGCCCCCAGATTTGTCTTAAGCGTTGTCCTTACCTGACCAGCGTACCTTTAGAAAGCTAAACGGCTCAGTTGACCGGTGAACATCGACGTCCTTGTATTGTTGTAGGGTAATATTGTACGAGGAATATGAGTCTCTTCTCTCTGCGCAGAGATGCACTATATCTCCTATATAAGCACCGTGGAACCCGTGTCATGCCTGAGCACACTTATATCTATCAGGACTATATCCGTCAAATATCAGCATCTTGCGCTATGGAAGCTACGGCCCCCTACCTGGAACGTCCCGCCAAACGCAAGCGTGAATCGTCCTGCAGTCGATCTGGTCCTGCCGACGAAAGCAGAGGCGCAAAGCCCATGGAGCCACCCAGTCACAACTCCACACAGGTATGTGAAAGCAAGCTCTGCACGGACCCAAGAACTCCCTACTCATCATACTTCTCTAGCTGGAACCTCCCGCCAACGATGAGAAAGCGTCATCATCCGCGGAGCCCTTCAGACCCTTGGCCCGTGAGCTGGAGCGATTGGACGAGAAGGACCCCATTCTAGCTGCCCAGGCGGCACGCCTCGTAGCCCTCTACCGGCGCTTGTGGGAGTCCTACGTCGCCAAGAATGCCGAAAGTCAGCGCCTCGACAAAGAAAACCAGCAACTCAAGAATGCCAATGCCAGCCTCTCGGAAGAGAAACGACGGGCAGAGTGCCGCTCCTTGGAATATGACGTCCTCGTGTCCTACTACAAGGAAGCACACCAGAAGGTCGAAGACGGCATCATCGGGGTCCTGGAGAATTGGAAGGAACCCCTGGTCGACCCCGCAGATGCTGGTGAGCAGAAACAAGATGGATCATAGTACTGTAGAACCGTATCGGTGGACAGCTGTGTGAGGGTTGGCATTGAGTGAATGTTCGAGGTTCCAAGTGGTGCCGGACCTACAGCGTGCAGCATAAGGCTCTGTGTGCGTACTTTGTTGATTCCTATATCGCACGTGTCTGTCAATCAATCAACCTATCCGCTGGGGTCTGGGCGTTGATTATAACACGATCCTTCGGAAAACTGTAATCTCTCTCCCCTCCTTATCTGCATACACCAGCCCATGGCTGATTTACTGGGCGTCTGCATCCGTTCACCGACATGGTAGAGCGCGCACCTTTTGGCGTGACGTCATGGCCTTCAGCTATTCTTATGCCTACACGAAGAAATGGCGCATCACTCAGTTTAGCCTCCGTTCCCGATCTCCGGCATTCCATGCTTGGTCCCACGTACCTTCTGGTTTACCGCGGTGGACAGCGAGACCAGACACCTAGTAGGAGGGAAGTTTAGCGGCAGTACTTCTGTGAACAAGGATGGGCATAACTCACTGCAACTGTGGCAAGCAGCCCGAATAACAGAATGGTAGCAGAGAACATGACGCTGGAAGTTGTTTGGGCCGACCTCAACATCTGTGCAAGAGTTTGCTCTATCTATATATAATCCCCGCGGTCTCTTCCAGGGAATGCCCTACCCCGCATAAAATGAGGGCGTACGCGAAAACGCGTTGCCTCTTATGCATGCTCAGGAATGGACCTCATTTTTGGATTGTGGTCGCAGCGACGTTGTTTGTATCAGGTTTGAAGCCGTGCCTTGTGCCTTCATTTTCATTAAGGCCGAGACTTGATCGGACACGGATCGTCGCTTTCATGCTTATTTGCCGCGTAGTCGAACGTAAAGTAAACTGCGGTTACTCCATACACCATAATATTGGACTCTAGCGCTCAGGGAGCTACCTCGTGCGCTAGGATGACTGCATTCCTTGATCTAGGTACTAAGTAGAAAACTACACAGATAGATTCTATATCCGCATCTCAAAAGAGCACAGCTTGCTGATGCTCGCCTTAAAACTCTTTGCCATGGGTCGCAGTACTGTAAACTCCAGTCTTCAGGTAGATTGATGCTAGCTTCGTTCTCACACGGCACAGTGCCGCTATGGTGGAGCGTATCCTCTCGCATTCCGTTCTGCCTCCGACTTGCGGTCCCGATCAGATCACTGGAGAAAAATAACTTCTAATTGCAGAAAAGTGACGAGGACTTTATAAAGGTCTATGCTTCAGCAGGGTTTCCTCCACATCAACATGGCCTGCTTTCCTGGTGCGGCCCAATGGAGTTCGGCCGTAATCATCTTCTTCGTTGGTATCAGCGCCATGATCAAGCAGCCGCGTATGGGGATGCCTTCGTCCGGGTGGGTATGATGAGTACTTGGGATTACGAAATTAAGGATTGTCGAGAAATATCCATACCGACCTAGCATGCCACAGAACAGATCCTTCATGTAAGAGAATAAACGAGACAGACAACAGACGACAGACTACAGACGAAATCAATTCACGAACTTCCCGTCAACGGGGTTGCAAACTTTTCTGCTGTCCTGCTCCAGCCCCAAGCGCTTGCGCGCATAATGCATGTCCGCATCTGACGCGCGCTTTTCTCGCTTTAGATACAACATCACGTCCTCCAACGTAGCAGGCGCCCTTAGCACACGCCATGCCCGCCGCTCTAGAAACTACGCGACCTGGTCCACAGCGCCCGGTTCGAGACGAGGAAAGATGCCAATGACCTGGTTGAGAGTGACCGCCCCCATCGTCGCTCCATCTGCATCGCCGCACTCCACAGACGGTCGGCCGTAGATTAAGGATGTTGCCCAGTCGGCTCCCAGACATCTCCCATAGGACGGAGCCGTCGACTGACACGCCTCCGCTACGAGGCGGAGAGGCCTAAGAGCCCTGCGAGGATATCTGGCGTGAGGAGACGTTGCAGCATGCGGTGTGATCCGGAGACAACTGGCTTGGGACACTCTATCATAAGCCGGTTATGTTCCACAATCCATTGGGCCAGGACCATCTGTGTCGGACGGAGGTCAGGTATCGCACGCTGTATCCAGTCCACGGTAAAGGGCCCATAGATTCGGAGCTGCGCAAAGGCCACCTCTTCGTCGGTCAAGCCCCACATTCGGTCGACCAACGTGACTAACGTGAATGAGGAATCCTGGAGGATTCAAGCTTCGTCAATCCATAGCTGCGCGTACTCAAGCCGTGGGGGGGGTTAAGTACGGCAACACCGTTCGGACCTGGTCCAGCCCGAGTGGAGGACGTAGGCTTGTGGAGAATTGTGGTAGGCTTTGCGGGGTCGATTTCATCTTCATGCGAAGTAATAAATCTAATGGATAGCAGCAGGAGCGAATGTCACCCAATTTGAACGGGCGGCAATTGTATGGGCGGCCATGATGGCATACGAAAGTGATAAATTTCTAATAAATGGTTAGAAACCTAGCTAACGGCGACTTGATGTCGGGGATCCTCACTGGAACGGATATAAAGAGATGAGCTTTCCAAAAGGCCATACTTTCACCGCCAATGCAGCCATCTTAGCCCATGATCTAACTATTCTGCCTCTATCTTGCCCGACTTCTCAGCGCTTGCAAGCTGCCTCATAGTTCCCTGGGTGGTCAAAGCTCCTTCCCCGCCAGCCTCAGATAACCAGCGATTCACCAGGGCCACGAAGACTCTCGCCACGTCCGCGCGGTCACGGAGATTAATTGACCGTTGAACACCCTCTGGTAGGAATCGCATCACCAGAGCAAGGGTCGAGGGTATTCGAATGCAAACGGGATATCTTTGTGCCAGAGCCCATACCGTCCCGACACCACGTGCCATCACAGGGGAGAACTCGGCTTGACCATCTAGGCCCTGCTCGAGCATTTGGATCTGCTGTCGAGCCATAGTCAATCCTGTCTGCTGCACAGAACGGTATATCCATCTCCTGGCCCCGTGGGCTTTTTGGGCGAAACGATGGAAACACCTCTGGTGACCGGTTGTAGTTTTCACATGAGCTTCCGCATTCCTGGTTGGGAGCTCTCGCAGCAGTTCCAGTGTGTAGCATTAGGTCTTCTCTGTTCAGTCGTGGTAAGCTGAGAAAACAATATATAGCGGATAAACTCCCTATTCTCACTGCTCGGAAAAGCCCGGTGCTGTTTTCGTGGTCCACATTATGCTGATATAGATATTTTTTCAACAATTGGTAAAGGCCTCTGTTCGCGCTCATCAGGGCATATATATCCCGTGCGCTGTGAAGAGTAGGGGCCGTATGGAGCACAAGTTCGGGCGGAAGACTTGAAAAAGACATGGGTACAAGGATTATAGCTGATAATCTTTTAGCGCATACTCGGGCAATGAGACCACCACGGACAGGCGGACAATTAATACGTTACTATGTCTGTCACACCGAGGAGCATAGTGCTACTTTTAGGATCCATGCGGGCCCCGGTATGATTCACAAAGCTTAGTATGCTCGTATCAGTCATTGAAATAGAGAACCACCGCAACATAATGAGGCTCCAACCCAGGTGTTGTTTCCAATACTATCAATTAATAGAGTGGCCAGAAGTATCTAGACCGACGGCCTTATGACCGGTAGGTCTGCTGTGATGCATGATTTAAAGTTGGATGGCCATGGTTTGGCAACTTTGATCTGTGGCATATCTGAAGTACGTATTGGAGTGTACAACAATGCATGGCCGTGCGAAGCTGGCCTCCGAAAAGTAGTGCGATGACTGAGAAGAACGCCCATCCTTTATTCTACAGACCCACCTGAAATCATCTGCTGATTTACCGGCTGGCTGCGGCCTCTTTGCGGTGGTCCGTACACCTACTATATTCTCAACGGCTAGTGCAAGTGCTCCAGGGTTAGTGAACCGTCCGTTATTTTGTGTCGTTTCTTCTCATTATTCAATCGATTGTACGGTCATGTATTATTTCATCTGTAGACTGCCCGTCAACTGAATCAGCTACACTCTTCTTATGATGTCTTTTTCAAGTCTTCCACCCGAACTTGTGCTACATATAGCCGCTATGCTTCATAGCACACGGGATATCTATGCCCTGGTGAGCGTGAACAGAGGCCTTTACCAATCGGTGAAAAAATATCTATACCAGCACAACGTGGACCACGAAAGCAGCACCGGGCTTTTCCGAGCAGTGGGAATAGGGAGTTTATCCGCCACATGTTCTTTTCTCAGGCTACCACGGATGAATGTGCATGTCCGAAACGATGCGGGACAGACAATACTCCACGTCGCAGCGCAGCAACATGACAAACTCTACATTATGATGAGGCTTCTGTGGGATAGTCGTATTGACCTTAATGCGACTGACACTGAGGGACGGACGCCGTTGTCTTACGCAGCATCGAACGATGACTGTCGTCCGCTTGGCATCCTACTACGGCACAACGCTGTTGACATTAATATAGGCGCCATCGGAGGCCAGACGCCTTTTTGGTTTGCGGTCAGCGAAGGGAACAAAACGGCTGTAAAGAAGCTCCTCGACGACACGCGGCTAGACCCGAACTTAAGTCCCTCCATTGCCTCACCTTTAGCAATCGCAGCGGCTGGAGATTCGCCAGAGCTATTGGAACTACTCCTGAGTGATCAACGCGTGGAAGTGAATAATCAAAGGCACGGTTCCGTACATCCTTTAATCAGTGCAGTAGAGGGAGCGGAGAACTGCGCCCTTCGGTTGCTACGTGTACCCAATATCGACGTCAACTGCTGCTGGTTGGGTATGAGTGCACTCACGTTTGGATGTGGAAGGAGGAGAAACGCATTTGTGAATGAACTACTCAAGTACGATGAAATTGATGTCAATCATCAAGATCGGGAAGGTCAAACAGCATTGATGATTGCTATACGAGAGAGGAACGGTGAATCATCAATGGCCTTGCTGGACAGAAAGGAAATTGACCTCACCCTTGCAGATGTTAGGGGAAAGCGCGCGCTAGACTATGCTCAAAAGTCAAACGACTCAAGGACGTGGGAACGGATCAGACAAAGACTAGCTGCCTCTAATGCATAGCGCATGCAGTGTCCTCACTAAAGCGTTGATCCGTCTGATCCAGCTTGTGTTGTCGACTTCCGGCTTCTGCGGGCGCTCCAGCATTGGCGCGTCTGGGGTCAAATCGATACACGAACTCACTATACAAAGACGATATGGAAGGACAGACGCGATTCTTGTCTGAGCAAAGATTAAGATGGTGTGAATAGGCACCATACCTTTGTCGAGCAAATTGGACTGTTCGCTACCCTCAATAAATGATAAGGCGGCGCAACCGTATAATGCTAGTTGGGATTTGGCCCCTTCTGCTTGGGTTGCAAGCCTGTACACAATATCTATGACCTCAATAGTGAGGCGGCCGCCGATGGGGATTCGGGAAGCTGGTAGGGAAAAGTGGGAAATAGCTGCCCCCAATCCACACAGTATGTATAGTAGATCCTGGTACGCCCGAATTTCCCACATATCGCAGACTAATTGGTATGGAATATGCGCCGCAATCGCTCTGGGCAGTTGGCTCGTATGGCGTCTGGCGTCCCGTTGTGGCCGGTGCGCGTTCCGATCGCACGTGATGCAGATACCCGAGACCGTTCGGCCACCTTGATCATCGGGCCAAGCATTGCAGAGATAAAAAGGATCAAGCGGAGCCTCAGAAATCGTTTTCATATGACAGATCTTGGCCCGTGTAGCTACTATCTCGGCATGACCATCCGGCGAGCTCGGCAGAATAGAATCCTCTAGTTATCTCAGCCAAGAGGCTTACGTACGCAAAGTCCTTCAGCAATTCGGAATGTTGGACTGTGCACCTGTCAGCACGCCTATAGACACTTCACCTCTGCCAGAAAGCGGACCCGAATACATCTGCCCGTCGAATGTAAAGAATGAGTACCAGCGTGTGATCGGATCGCTGATGTATATCATGCTTGGGACTAGAGGCGATATCGCATACGCTGTCTCGGCGGCAAGCAGACACCTGGCAAACCCCGGTCCACAACATGTGAAGCTCGCCCGCCGAATCCTTCGATATCTCAAAGGCACCAAATCTTTTAGTCTCGCGTATAAATGTCAGCTCCAGATGCTCCGTGGCTTCACGGATGGGCAGGGTGTCACCAGACAAGACGGTCGACGGCAGGATATCTTTTCAACATTGGCAGTGGAGCAATCAGCTGACAATCAAAGCGCCAGAATATTGTTGCCCTGTCAACCTGCGAGGCCGAATTCATGGGCCAGACGCAAGCAACCAAGGAAGCTATCTGGCTGAGGAGACTCCTTCACGAACTGAATATGGGCCAGGGACAACGGGCAGATCATTTGCGGCGACAACCAGGGAGCCATTGCGCTGGCCTCAAACCCTCAATATCATTCGCGTACAAAGCATATGGAAATCTAGCGAAAGTGGCAAGGAGAAGTCCAAGAAGCCGGGACAGTGGAACTCAAGTATATCCCAACGTCAGAACAGATAGCGGATGGCTTCACGAAGCCCCTTGCACGAGATAGATTTGAATGGTTTCGAAAAGGCCTCGGCATTGAATAATCCCCCGGTCAGACACGGGCCTTCAAACCAGAAAGGACAAGAAAAACCGGGCATGCAGGCACCCTTTCCTTCCTTTTTACCACTAGTTTTGGGAGGTTTTAATGGGGCTTGGTAGCCGTGATGAAAGATCGCTGATATCCTTCTGACGAAGGTGATTAGCGAGTGGGAGTGTTGAAATAGTTAGTTATCCCGGTTACTGAGATAATCATGGGGCTTGGGATCACGTGCATGCCTACTCCGGTTGACCCCGGTGATTTTGTTAGTACGGTGGGTCATACCAGGATTCTAATCCTTCAAATTCTGCCAGTATCAAAATTGAAGCTATTCCTAAGTAAGCTAGTATTTCGTATGGCAACCCTCTGCATCTATTACAGCTTGACATCTTGCCTGCGTGGATTCAATAAGATCCTTTAGAAAATCTTCTGGTACTGCATCCCATGAAGCCCGTACAACCTCGCGTAGATTATCATAAGAAAGCTCCTGGTCATCTGGATATCGCTCTTGAATCCAGTCTTTCATCCAATTCCATACCATCTCAATTGGATTAAGATCTGGTGAGAAGGCAGGCCATGAAATAGGATAGATCCCACGCTCACCTAGCTCACGAATAGTATTTTGACTTGCGTGGCCTGGTGCACCATCTTGCATAAGTTGAACTAGGCTATTTTGTTGCCGAAGTAAGCGAATATAGCCATCTATAATAGGCACGATTCGCTCAGAGTATTTCTCTGAATCAATATACCCCCATTCCTTTTCCCAAAAGAGGCATGGCCCTTTAAAAGAGGCATGAAATGACCCCCAAAACATCCAGCCACGTTTTCTTGGAGGTGAGGTCCGTAAACAGGTCTCATCCAGCTCTTCACCTGCTTTTCTAGTCACATAGCATCGTTTATGAAGGCCTGAAGTAACCCAAGTCTCATCAGACCAAAGAATTCGATTCCATTGCTCAATTGTCTAATTTATATGTTCAAGGGCCTAAGCAAGACGCACACGCTTATTCTGGTCTGATAGAGGTGGCTTTCGAAGGGCTTTACATCGTGTATAGCCTCGTTTTTTAAGCGCGCGAGATAAGGCTGTTGTACCGACAGGAAGATCCAGTTCTTTAATAATTTTATGGTATGGCATGCGTCGATTCCGTTTCGATAAAGATATAAATTTAATAATATTATCAACATCATCTTCGGACAGTTTAGATCTTTGCCCACGCGCTTTTTTAGGAGTAGCTTGCTGGGATTGGCATGTGTATTGGACTTGTCGAAGGGTTATTTGTAGCTGAGAGGTAATCTGTTCGTATGTAAGCCCAGCATCTCGCAGAGCCAGAACTCAGATTCGATCATCGCGTTGAAGGCGTGTAGAATTCTGCCCCGATTCAGGCACTTCGGAAGGCTCAGGTGTAGTAGGCATCATAAAAAATAAAGAGGTCAACACCAGAGGTTGTCAAGATCCCGCGATCGGGGCAGTTCTCTAGCTTCATTCTAAAACTAATTAGGAAGGCGGTGCTTAGAGACCCTTGACCGCTCTGAAGGATTCGGACCCACCGTACTAACAAAATCACCGGGGTCAACCGGAGTATATATCTGTTCACCAGTCTACTTGTATCTTATGCAACACACGATCAACTCCCCTCAATAACATGAACACTGAAGCATCACTTGTAAATCAACATTACGGTCGCGCGACGTGGGTGAGATCAGGGTGAGATTAGAGTGAGTGCATAATAGACAGGGTGAGATTCTCACTCCCGGTTCACCTGCCTTACCTGCCTCGTGTGACCTGCTTATCTCACCTAGCCAAGAACTCAGTACCCGCTCGCTTACAGAACTTGATCAGAGATTGGCTCCTCAAGCCATGATATCAAACACCGGCGCCTAACTTAGCCACAACAAAATGTTGCTGCCTTGACAGATTCTCCACGTGAAGTTATGACGGTTGGAGAGTTTGGCGTGTCAGGTTGGAAGCCGATTCGATAAAGCACCCAGGATCTTTATGCTGAGGGAGAAGAAGGTGGATTAATTAGGAATGGCGAACATTGTAGCCTTCGTAATAATAATGGCTGTCTGTGAAAACGTTATTGGATTCGCGTAAGTCTCTCAGTCTGAGAGAAAGGCGCGACATCAGGGGCTGAATGATTTAAGGAAAACGGCCTTACCGAAGTAGGCGGTTCAATTCGGCATCTGAAAAAACAGTCTAGTAATAAATAATTAAGGAACTTTAAGTTTGTAGGGTTGAACATCTCCCGAAAGCTTACTTCCCTACTTAGTCAGACTGACGGCTGCCTGGCGAGAGAAGGGTAAAAGTTCCTCCCCGGAATTGACGGTCATCAAGGCGCTTAAAACAATTACAAAAATTCTATCTCGCACTGCGACTTGGACTTGAGAATTAACGTGGTACCAGGACGCCGAGCCTGTTGATAGTCGGCAGTCGAGCAAGCTCATCCGAGGATGTGTCAGAGTTAGAGGAACAGTTGAAGGCCGGGACTTGGCATTCTTTTCATAAACTAGTGATTAGATGCACCCCTGCTCTCGATCTCCACGACCTCCAGAGAGGCAACGCCCTCAATTTTCTTACCTTTATATCTCTTCTTGCTCGCCTTTTTCGAAGACTTAGCCTTTGGCTTGAGTTCCTCCTCTGTATTAGGGGGCGCGGTTTCGTCAACAGGCGCGTCCAGATCCTCGGGAGGGTCTATTAGATCACTCGACGAGTCAGAAAGCTCGGATTCATCCGTATCCAGCCTCAGTTCGTCGTATATAGATCCATAACTACTCTCCTTAGGTAGGTATGTGTTCGCTAACAAGGGATCAAAGTTGCCTTCTGCAGGCAAAATTAGGTCCTAAGAATCACTTGGGGCTAGAGGTGCTGACATACCATCGGTCTTGGTTTTAACAAACCGTTTACATGTCTCTGAGCCTTTGCTCAAAATTGAGAGTTCCTTGTTAAGCTGCTCGCGGATTGTTTGACTTTCCTTCGACTCACCAGCGATCCTCATGATAAGATTTGCTGGCATATCAAACACGGTCACCGGAGACAGGATTCGGGGCAGCGAGGACATGAGTCTACCCTCCACAACTTCGTTGGCAATATCATCGACGAACCGCTTCAGTGCTACCTGCCATCTATTAGACCGACAAAAACACCAAATAACTCATGCTATGAATCACCTTGTAGTAAGCCAGCATACAGTCCAACGCTTCAATTGACGCAAAACGCACCATATCGGTTTCCGATTGCTGCAATAGTGATTTGAGAAGTTGATCAAGCTTGATTGATTGCTCGACATAATAAGGTTCCTTCAAACTATCAACCCCAAAGAACTGCTGTAAGGTCTTAGTGAGCGCGTCTTCCTGGCGCTCGGCACGGATCTTCTGCAGGGTTTCCGTAAAGTAATGATTGTAAGTAATGGGATGGCCTGTCTGGTGTGGCATGAGGAGCTCCCTAGTCTTGGTGTCGATTTCCCGTTTGATGGAGTCGCAGGCTGGAATTATTATCTCTTCGATCACTGCCGTTGACGTGGCTTCATCCGTGACATATTTGACAACCAGGGCGAGAAATTCTCTGGCCGCGGCCCATATGCTGTCCGTGTGGCTGTGGGTCAGCTGTTCCCAAGGGGCGCACTGTTCCAAGAATAAATCTCGGACAATCATTGGATTGAATGTCCCAGGTAGCTCACGGCCCCTAGTTCTTCTAAGAAGATGGCTGATGTGCTTTATGTACTCATCACGCGTGACTCCGACCTGGTGCTTGGCTGGTATCTGTCCATCATTGGGCTCACAGATGCGTCGATAATGACCGCGTCGGCTGATACGCTGGGCAAATTCTTCATTTGAGTTCTGCACCATGGCTCGTATCCTTTTATGATATCCATTGCTCGAGTGGGCGTTACCAAAAAAAGGATCATTGTATGTGCCATCAATAGCCGCTTTCACAAGCTCCTGGAGGGTCTGGCTTATATTCAGAAGATACGACTTCTGCTCGTCGATAGTAATTCGAGGTTCACCAAGTCGTCGTAAGCGAGCTTTGCAGTGATCGCTCTTATCCTCGATCTCTCTGATCAAGCTTGGTAGCTCCGTAGCGATCTGCGAAAGCAGCACCTTACTCAGCCGCGTCCGTAGGCTATCGATGCCAACTAATGAGCTTGGCATGTCTTTCCATATTCCCTGAGAGAAAAACTCCTGTTCCTCGGCATCACGTTGTTTTAACGTCCATTGCCCTTTATCCATGTCCATGTTCTTAAGGACATGCCACCCAAGTCGAAACTCCACATCCTGATTCTTTGCCAACGAAACAAACATTGTCTCACTCTCGGACCCGGCAGCGAGAGTATCAGGCTTTGTTATGATGCCTAGCGTCCGTTTCCCAGACGGGTCAGCATCTCGAGCAAGTTTGAGTACGATTTGATTGGCAAAGTCGTTCTTGGCGGACACAACTGCCAGAATGATGCTGCGCGGCTCTTTCATATAAGACTGGACCACATCTTGGACAAGCTGGACATCCATCGCTGATTGTTGCTTGGTTTCTGAATGAATAAGTCCAGGGAGGTCAACGATGGTCAGATGGGGGCGGTCGGGGCCTGACACCTCGACCCGCAAGAGGTCGTTTGAGAAGGCTTTTCCGTGGGTCGTTATACCCATGGCCCCTTTAGCTTTTTCAATCAGGATGGAAAGACCGTCGAAGCTATCCAACTGTTCGCAGAAATCGCCAAGAGATCGCTGCTCAACATCGCTGCGTGTGTGGTGAGGAACAATCGATACACGAACGCCAACATGGGGATGTTTTCGGAGAACAAGCTCTGTAGGGAACCGGGTACATAGGTTGCTTTTGACAGGAAACCCAACACCAGATATCGACTCAAGGACGGAGCTCTTGCCAGAGGACTGATCACCACAGACTATGATTTGCGGCAGAGAGATATAGTGGCTGATACCCTGAGAGCGGAGGGTATCGATGGAATTGAGAAGATCCAGCTGCTCATCGGTACACAGATCTCGTAGGGCATCGGTCTGGAAGTTTCGTAACACCATCTTGAAGATGTATAAGTAACGTAATGGAATGAGGTCTTGTGAATAATGAAAAATTAGTTGAGCACGAGTCGACAAAAGGGCCCCCTTAGATATAACTCAGAGTGACCTATCAGGAATGTTTTAAGCTAGGAGCTCAAGTATGTACAAGTAATGTGGTTTCCCCGTTCTCTCTGTGCCAGATTAGTGGTCAAATTTTGCAGGTGTCAATGCTTCTGGGATCGTCAGTCTCAATCTGTCTGGAACTCGCATATCGCATTTAGGGGAACAGCTGTCATAGCCGCTGCTCTATTAGCATTCCTATCATGATTCTCCCATATACTGATTTTTCTATTATAAGTAAGAGATCATACAAGCTAATAGATGATACAGTGACATTTAGGATCCAGAACATTAAGCATTGTGGAGTAGGTGACATGTAACCAATGGCACCTCAATACACGTAAGGAGCACCAAGTATGCTTTGCTAACGCCACTGGCATTCTCACATGAGTGGATTCTCCCTTTCATTATGGGTAAGGTGACTTCGTTTTACATCCTTCCATCTAATTCTATATATAGATATCGATATCGAAATTGGGTATTAAAGACTGCAGCGATGACTTGTGGTCTTGGAGACGCTTCTGAATAGCTTTCAGTTTGCGGATCGCGGCATTCTGAGCCGAGAATATAGCTTTGCAGGCAGGATAGATATATGGCTTTTGCTCTAAGGTTGAAGCCATTGCGAGAGTGCTGGCTCGACACTAGTCAGATAAACTTTGCCAGACTTTTACCCTGAATTATAGTCAGTCGGGAAATGAGTCCCTTGCATGATGGCCATCAACAATTCTACATTTCTACGCATTCCAAGTTGAGATCCAGAACAAATCATCTCTTATCACGGATACAGCATACCTAGTGCAAGGCCCCATTCTTTTTTTGAGGTGAAGATCTCGTAGTCATTCTAGCGAATACAAACGAGAGACTTCCCATCGTCCCATGTAACCCTCTATTTCCGGGGCAGATAGTACAGGCACCAGTTACAGCTAGTTATTATAGTGAATTTATACCCTGACCCCCGATCTAAGTGATATACAGAGAACTACTATATAGTCTGTTTGAATCTCTATGTGTTGTACAACACTGCTTTCGAACAAAATTAAAGCCTTGCCACTGTAGTGGCCTTTTCGCCTGGTGTTCTTTTCAGCGGTTTTGTAGCGCGCGGCACCGGAACGTCTGTGATGCCTCTGTCAGGTTCAATATAACAATCTTGACAACAGCACATTCCTATAATCCAACAGTACTACTTCTCCTAGCGGTATCGATGACCAGATGCTCAAGAACGGACGGAAGAGCTCGGTGCAAACAAGCAACTATTCCTTATTTTTGCTAGATATGTTTGAGGGTAAGAGAATAACGCATAGCTGCTACTTAGGACATATCAATATTAAGTAATTTCTCCAACTCTATATCTATAGAGTTATCCACGCCTTGAACTTTTGAACAGTATGCTATGTCCCCGTCAATTTCAGCTGGCTGATTTTTATCTTTTTTCATGTAGCATTGAGCGACATACAATATAAACAGGCATTGTTTCATTACCATAATCCCCTGCTTGATCAGGGCGCTTACTCTCATGTTCCCATTTTAGACCAAATGCCGCGGATCCTACCATCCCAATCCCAATATTCGAGGCCGTTGTAAATGTCCCTGCAGCAGCTCCTCCCATTGCAGCTCCCTGTAGGGTAGCAAAGAGACTCCCAGCTTGAACTACTCCGATCGAAGACTGCCAGGTCGCAGCAAGAGAAGCCGCGACAGGCCCCGTAGTGCTGAAACCAATAGCACCCAATACTGCAGGGCCGGTGATTGGTGCTGTAGCGAGGACAAGTCCCGTGCTGCCAACAGCTAGGGCGGTTGTATGTTCTTGAGCGACTGTCTGTCCAAAATGAATGATTGAGCTTTTTGCATTTCTCAAATATTCCATCATAGGTGTTATGATGAACAGGTAATTCGAGAGATTTTAAAGATTGGGGAAGCGGTATAGATAGTTAGAGCGGGCGATCGGGTTGCTATAAGGTTGAATTCATGGGGGTGTCCTTATAAGGGAATATACAAAGGTGGTCCAGCCCTTAGTCATAAGTAAAAGGTGTGTATAAGAGCTGCATGAAGCATTAGGCGAAGGTACCTATACTAGAGTGCAAACGGAAAGGCTCTAAACGAATAGACAGAACGCGTAGCAGTAGTGAGTCATTCTTGAATCACTATCCCTTGCTGCGTATCCTTCTTGCACAAGCTCATTGACTTGTTTCCTTATTTACTGCTGCAAGGGGTGTGCGCATGTGTCTCAAGGGTGCAATTCAATAATTCATTGTGTTCCAGCAGAAAAGTCCTTTACAACACTTCCCACACATTCTGAATGACTAACATGAGGTTTTTCCCGGAACATAAATCCGTAGACTAGACGGCACCTCCCCTGCTGGAGCAGCATGGGCAGTGACGCAAGGAGGTTGGCATGGGCTAAGACAAAATAAATCAGCCAACTAAACAGAATCTTTGAATTATCGATTCCTAAGGAGGGGTACGCGTACAAATAATCTTGCTCCACTCATTCTTATATCAGACCCCAATTTCTTCCGAGATACTTCTTTCAATGTAACTTATCAATCTTAACTTATTCGCAATAATATACACTTATATGTTGATGCGCGCGCATATCCAATGAGATGGAACGCTTAATGTGGCATTGTCATACAACCGGGGCTCATTATACGTCGAGCAGCAGGAAGGCTCCCCGTGACAGGATCGATTACATACCCCTCGCCGGACCCAAGGCGTACAAAAATGCCGTTCAGGAATGAGGACGAAGATACCGGAGTGAGATCACTCATGGTAACCCCTTGCGCTCCCTAGGTACCTCCTTGAGTTTGGCATATCACTAAAATCAGCATCGAGGGATTGATGATAGGAGATGCATGAGTACAAACAGTCCCAGCCTACACTATAGAGGGTAATATAGTCAGTTTGCCATACAAAACCTCGGTGGTATTTGTGTTAGGTGAAAACCCTTGTCTCTAATTCTCGGTTCGATGCACCATGAAGGTGGGTCAGCTCAATACCATGACTTTTTCGCAGTGAATGTGGCCACCCAGTAGCTGGTCTCGGCTCTTGCGCGGATTGTGGAGAAATCGAATCACGGTTGTGTGTGCTTACCGTGTGGTGTTGGAGGGGGGACTCAATCTTTCCCCGCGGGGATATATTGGCTCCTGATCTCCTGTATTATGTATGTATGTACCTCTCCTTCGGACTGAAATACGTGAGCAACCTTCATATGGGTATGCAAGGTTGCCCAGCTCCGCCGAAACCCACCTTTGTTACAATATCTCGTAAATATAAGTCAATTCCTCAATTCTTGAAAAATGCTGCACTCCACATCGAGCCTGATTATAAACAGGACCATATATGCGGCAGAACAGTCAACATGTACGAGTTGAAGGATGTTCCAGGGAAGGGAAAAGGTCTTGTTGCAATCATAACCATTCCACGGGGCACGCGGATGCTCTCCGAAGAAGCTGCCATACGAATCCCTTATAACAATCCGTTCGATGAGGAGGGAATTTGGGATGCGAGTCTCGCTCGAGCTTACAAGGATGCATTCGATATCGGCACCGAAACGGGTTTTTGCGAAAAGAGCATACGATACAAGACGTTTGATTGAGGAGGACGACGGTCCATCTACTTTTGAATTGAAGCAGGCTGCTGAGCAACACTCCACGCAACCACCACAAGGGATGAATGAAGCTGAATTCGAGAATTGGCTTTGGATGTTAGATAAAGTACAAGAGGACTAAGGTAGCGTGCCTGGTGCTACGCGACAAGGCCTACAGACCAGATCGCCAGCATCTGGGACTACAAGGCTAATTACCTAGAGTCCACGCCGCGAGCATTGAATCTTGTTCATTACTCTATACTTTGTACTTCGTGATTGTATATGGGCAGAAGAAAAAATGGGCTGTAGACTTTGTCTTGCCGCAGGAGCAAGTTGCTAGATATTCTGTGTGGTTGAACCTCTCATGATATAGTCGGCGGCTGAATTAGTTTGACAATAAGAATTATTTTGCTTTGGCTTAAAATAGCGCCAAGCCACGCTAGTCCAAATATAGACGAGCCATGGATTATCGTTAATCCCTTATTTACGCGATGTCTCTCTCAACTATGGCAAGCAATGTTTCAGGCACTTCTCGATCAGGTGTGCCCACGAATTGAGATAGGAATTTGAAGCCCTTAATTTTTATGTGCTTGATAATATGGTGTATAGTAAGAATACAAGGGGACATTAATGGGAAATTAGAGGACTCCAGCAACATATCAAGTATGTGCCTTAGCGATGTTTATAAGCTCCTTATAGTAAGATGCTGAAATTTATCAATCCATCCTTGAAAGCCTGTGCCTGCTATCCACATAATGATCGCCCGGCCTAAGAAGTATATGGTTACTCGGACCTTGATGAGCTAGAATCTCTAATATGTTTGTAGCCTCCCTGCCTCCGGGGTCTCTAGGGCCGTAAGAGGGAAGTCCGCGATGGGAGAATTCCGGGTACATCTTTAGTGGTTGAGGTCTGCTATGCCTGACCACCATTGAGCGGTCCTTGAATAATATTCCGTCTTTCGAGAGAGTTGTCCGCTCAACGTCGTTCAGGGTGATAGAGACGTTCCCTCTACTTGGGAGTTCAAGTAGGGCGAAGTCAAAGCCAGCGTGTCCATCTAGTTTGGAGTCCTTGTCATGCCTAGAGAGTAGTTGTTCTAAGAGGGCCTGGATGGGTTGAATCGGTAACTGCGATTTTTCTTTCGACTGCTCAAACGGTGGCAACCCATCCCGAATTAGGTGTAGAACACTGATTCCATCAGGTTCGCGGTTATCCAAGACAAAAGACCATGCTAGTGCTCTTCCAAACGGAATAAGCAACTCCTGTTGATGTTTGCTTCTAAAAATGCTCCATGCAAGTTCGAAAATAGATCTTGCAACATCTCTGTCGATGATATCGCGTTGGATAACTTGTCTGAGCTGTATAAGCCCCTTGTAAATGACACGGTCGGATTTCAGGCAGGTATATCTGGCGAAAGTTGATTGAATCAATGATTGTTGTGCCATTTGGAAGATGTCTCTGAAGCGTCGGCAGGTAAGTATCGTGGAGAAGAGATTATCCAGATTGCCCAGGCGGTGGAAAATATCCAAGAGAAGCTCAGAAGGCAGATCAATCAGCGTTGTTGAGACAGATCTCTCGCAGCCGGCTTTCGAGCTGAAGGGGTTGCGTTGGCTCGTTGCCGGTGTCATTCGGCGTGATTTTGCAGTGTACATGTCGGCCAATATCCCACGAGATTGATTAGAGATGTTTAAAAATATTTTAGATGAATGGTTGGTTCATGATCAAGTGGCTTTTGAAGAGTGAGTGTTGGGTTTAAGTAACGGGTGCCTCCTGAGGCGAAGCGGCGCGCTGCGCCTTGTCCGCGCAACACATGTGCCGCAAGCCAATATGGATCTGCCTTACCGCAGCCTTGCGCTGTGACAACGGCGGACAAACGATGCTCCGATCCGGTTGTAGATAACTTGAATTGAGGAACGTGCGAATGTCTGCCCTTTTGTATGTGTTTGTGCTGTAGGCACATTATGGATAAGAGTAAGGTTAGAGTTCTCCGGAAGGGCCTATGACGTACCCAGAAGACAGTCGACATTTAGAAACACCGTGCAACCTAAGTTTCATCCCGTTCGAGAGCATGACGTAGCGAAAGTTATTCCGATATTAAATTGCTATATATGGACTAGCCTATCTTGACATAAGTTTAAAGAGAGTCTGAGAGTTTCTGTTGTCAGACTGATTCAGCCGCCAACTGTATGCTGTGAAGTCCCCGCTGAATCTGTCAACATCAAGGTTTTTCTGCGTCGCCGGGACTTACAATTTCACGGTCAGTGGGAGCAGGGAGATGAGGATGGGATCGATACGTGTAGATCCGGCCGTTAGGCATCTCCAACGTGGTCCAGCTGCGAATCGCGTACAGCCGCCAGAAATCATTGTGGCGACGGAGGAGGTTATTGCGCCGCTTGCGGATCTGTTCCTGCTTCACGCGGTTCTGGGAAGACACCATTGGCACGTACCGCAGAATTATTGCAGCTTAAAGACGAGTGCACAGCGCTTTAGATTATATACGTAAAACAATTATGGGGTATTACCAGTCCGACAGTAAAGATCGTCTGACTACTAGGAACCTCGCACATTTGAACGCAGGCAGGTTAATTGAGGGCATCACCTTGTAATCCGGGCAGAAAGAAGAGGCCAAGTGAGCTATCCCTCGTATGTCGATGCTGGCCCTCAGAAAGCGACGTACCCGGGCTATGTTCATTTAGTAGATACTAGGCAGGCTCGATCCCTATATATGGGCCGGCTTCAACTCATCGATGCCGGTAAGGTCACTGTCTTCGAAGCTGCTTGTTGTAGAGCCGTTGTGGTAAGGTTGGGTGTTCATTCCCCTTCTTACGTACCGGTACAACAATCCCGTCGCCAGACACTCTGCGGCACATAATAAGAGCCTCGCCTGGTATTTTAGCGCAAGCTAGATGGCATCCTAGACTTAGCACCTGGTTTCTTTGCTGGATTACATGCCTTGGGTGTATAACGTCATTGCTACGCTAGACGCGGTTGGTAGGTAGGGTCATAGTCCGCAAAAAGTCGCGGCTGCAGGGAATGCATCTGAGCGAAGATTGATGCATCGCTGAATGCGGTGCTGGCCACGATAGTTGCCGCTGATCTTTCAATCGGCGCCCCAGGCAAAGCACTACCTGGGGCAATTGGGCTGACGGGCCTGGTAGCCCAGTTATGACACGAGCAAACCTTGATCCTTATATGTACCAGCTGTGCAGCCTCCCCCTCCACCGGTTTAAGTCAAGAGATATGGTCGCACTTTGCCATGTTTATTTATTACTATTGTCCAGTTCATGCTCATCCCTGGTATATATAAATTCGGATTTACTTATGGGCCACGCTTTTCTCGCGCCAGGATCCTGCGCTCCATGTCGCTACCACAGTGTGTGGTCCATGGCCGATTATGGCCATAGTTTTGGCAGAAGTCTCCAGCGCTCCTATCCTAGTCTCGCTGCATTTTGAGACCGACCAGTTGCAGCATACTGTTGACTCTCCAGCCGGGCAATGTGCTCATCTTTTTCTCGCAATTTCGTTCGGTATCGCTTCTCCATCTGATTTTCAAGATCCAAAATCACGTCAGTGATCTGCCTAGACCGATCATGACTGTCTAGTTGACTGTCTTCCTCAAGGAGCATTGTATCCACCATGAGATCAACTAGATGAAATTTTCTCTGCGTCCGGTCCAATTCAGCCGCCATATCTTCTGCCATTGTCTTCTCCACCAGTAGCGTCTGTTGGGTTGCAGAACATGTTCTCGTACACGTGATAAGCTCCTGTTCCAGGTAGGCAATCGAGTTGACTGCGTCCTGGTACAGTCTCTTCCCAACCTCAAGCTCCTGTCTGAGCTGAGCGTGGGCGACGCACTCCCAGTTAAGCCGCTGCAAGTAAAAGGTATTCTCGGCTTTAGTCATTTTGATCATTTCATTCGCTTGGCGGTTTATTTGTTGCAGGTAAGTAACATGAGATTGTTGCATGGCCTGGGAAAGAGGTGAGCGCGCGAATTGATGCTTACTCCCAACAACCTCACCTCTGCATAGGAGCTGCTTGGTAGAAAACTGCCGCTTTCTTCGGACATGGCAGACGACTGAAACAATGAAATAAATTAATATAAATGAGTCCGTCAGGATTAGAAACAGAATCAGGATTATACACTGATATCTATCCCACGTCACATCACAGCGGGTGATCAGGCCTGGGCCCCGGAAATCCTGTTCTCGCCCAACCCTCCTCTCTTTCCACCGCGGCGAGCAGTCCAATTTGCTCGACAAAGGTATGGTGCCTATATTCACACCATCATAATCTTTGCTCAGACAAGAATCATGTCTGTCCTTCCATATCGTGTTCGTATACTCGAACGAGATAGTCAGATTATGGAGCGAGCGTACATTTCTGTGTTCGGCTCTTGCCCGCCTTTTTCCCTAGCAGTTCTAGCGGGAAGCACCACCGAGCAACTAGCCTTCATTTCACGGGCACAGCCCGACTCTCCTAGACATACTTGTCGTGTCACCATTTTCAAGCGTTTCATGCCTTCGGCCGATTTGCTTCGCTCGGGTCTTTACACCGGGGAGCCACAAGTTGCAGGCTCCTGCACCTGCTGCCCCGACCCATGACCAGCAAGAATCCCCCTTATCTCATTGATGTAAAGATCAGTGCTCTTGTACCATCGGATTGCGCTTCAGGTGCAAGCTAAGGCCCGTTACATCGCGCTCGTCTCGCCGCTAAACCGGTTAGACAACAAAAGTCTACAGTTTCATCTCAGCGGTATTCTGACGCGCGCAAACATCAGTCTCTCCTAATCGGAAGACGGTACATATAACCGGGCGGACAATAGAAACTTTGACGATCCCATTCCATCTTGCCCGGGCATTGCCAAGGGTCGTGATGGTTCATCGTGATCGGACATGTTTGCCCGGTTGTCTGGAACAATTTATTTTCCACACGTCATTCTCATTCTTTCCATTGACCATTGACCATTGGATATCGGAATCGGCTGGGCTTTCTGCCCTGAAGTAGAAACGGTGTTGACGATCCGGAGCAGAGACATGCCCGAGCACCCTGAAATCCTCAAATTGAAGATGCCCGGTTATTTTCTTCCATCCCCATCCCCAACTCTCATAATTTTTATCGTCCATCCAATTCGCGGCGGATTTCTCAACGAGACCACCCGGTCATCGTAGTCAACATAACATGTGAACATGTGAGCTGATCCTTTTCTATGGTCTGCTCTCGCTCGGGTTTTCTGTTCCAGCTCTGGCAAGCATAAGCCACCGAGCAGCTGCCATTCATTTGTTGTAGCCGTAATCGTCACTAGTGACGTCGCGCCTCTTACCCAGGTATCAGACAGACATGACTACCTTTATCTAAGACTCGTGCTTCTAAAGGAAAGTTCCCTGTCAGTTATTTGAGGGTGGTTCACAGCTTACATGCTGAAGCAGACACCCCGTTAATTTGCGATTGCATAAATTTCAACTCCATCCATCCGAGTCCAGCAAATCTGTCTTTTGATGCAACATGGGAGGGCATTCAAATCACAACGCCCGCGAGTTTAGTGGTGCTGAAAGTATGAATCCGATCGTTTATATATCCTGGGCCGGCGAGACAGTCTCTGCTCTTCCTTACAAATTTTAATATCTCAGAGATAGAAAGAAAGTCCAAACAGAGATACCTTTTTCTGTATGAGCCATGCGACTTCGATCCGCAATCATTTCACTCGTTATTCTGGCCGGTCATTTCGCCCAGGGACACTTTCTTCGTCGCGATGGTGTCGCAACCAATGAGGCGGAAACCAATCGGAAGGGATATCGATCCGTGGCATACTTTGTGAACTGGGTATGTGCACCTTACGCCGCTGAAGAGAATGCCCACTTATGTATCTTCCCTAGGCAATCTACGACCGTCGCTACAACCCTCAGGATCTCCCAGTTGACAACCTCACCCACGTCCTCTATGCCTTTGCCAATGTGCGACCGGAAACGGGCGAAGTCTACCTCTCTGATCCCTATGCGGATTTAGAGAAACATTACCCTACCGATTCATGGTCCGATACCGGCAGCAACGTCTACGGCTGTATCAAGCAGATCTATCTGCTGAAGAAAAGGAATCGGAACCTGAAGGTCCTGCTATCTATCGGAGGCTGGACATACTCGACGAACTTCGCAAAACCAGCGAGCACGGATAGTGGACGGAAGCACTTTGCGAAGACGGCTGTCAAGCTGCTCCAGGACCTAGGGCTGGACGGCTTGGACATCGACTGGGAGGTAGGACGTAGCTCTCTCATCGTTGGATGCTCTACTCCTGACAAAGCACTGCGTCTAGTATCCTGAAACTGACCAACAGGCCACCGACTATGTCCTTCTACTGAGGGAATTGAGAGAGGTTGGTCTGGACCCGAGAGCAAGCACAGCATGAGTCGTCAACCTTGCACAGGCTCTAAGGGAATACGGCGATGGTCCCGCGGGAGGGAAGCAATTTCTGCTCACCGCTGCCTCCCC
>JAMFNW010000126.1:0-25515 GCA_025768815.1 Aspergillus sp. PM3604 | reverse complement strand
ATCTAGCTTACTAAGTGATGATTAAGCGAGGTCGACCCCTAGGGGCAGGCGGTACCAGAGGGCAGTATGCTCCGACAATTTCTACTCCCACCACAACGTAAAAAATGAAGATTTTCAACCACAACAAAAGTAATTTATATAGAAATAAGTAGTGTATTAAATATTAGAGACTTGGACGAAGCTATTCACAGGATTTTTTTAATCTAGAAATCGCTGTGGGGGGCGGATCTGACGACCTTTTGGGTAGGGCCAAGCTGGAAAGACATAACTTACTTGAGTTCATATAGCTTCCGGAAAGTGAGTTTACAGCTGCCACACTTGAAAGGATAGGAAGTTGGGGTGTGCTCAGAACGGGTCGGCTGTGGGTTTGTTGGAGCTGATGATAGGAGATCCTCATCTTCTCCAAGGCTAGCGTGTGGAGTTGGATCCGGTGGAAACGGGAGTGGGGGTGGGGAATGGCTCGGAAAATCATCAAGTGAAGGGGTCTCGAGGAATTGAGAAGATGAAAGTCCAAGGTCAGGGCCAGGATGCCCAATATCCACATACCCGAAGCGGAAGATGGCGCGGCGAGACGGATCCAACCTTTTATTCGGGCGTACCTGTTAATGACCATTAGAGAATACCGAAGTTGAACCAAATCCTTCCCCGCATTACTCTCTGCATACAACTCCCAACCACGTTTCGTTCAGACAACTGCATCTTATTAATCAGCCGGCAGGCCTGGTCGAATGGTTAAGCCTTTGAGGCAACTAACTTAATTAACTTTAGATGGGCAAGCTGAGTAATGCTCATCACGTGATGCCACCCCCCTCCGCGTCCGACCCTAAGCACCATCCCTTCGCGCATTCCCAAGGTGGATTATCTAGCCGTCTCCAGGGCCCGTGGGAATGGTTATCCAGGACTCGGTCATCCTAAAAACTCCTTTTGACCTGTGCTTACGCCCAACGCACCCACACCCTCTGCCTTGCCGCACTCTGTACCTGACCGGTGTGACTAAAGAAGTTCTATGGAACAAAGTGCTAAAGCCTGTCGTGGAAGCTCTGTACAGATTAAACTTTATAGATAAAACTCGCCTTTGCGAGTTCTCTGGATAAAGAGATTCCCGAAGAATACCACATTTTGACTTGTATTTCTCATCTGGAATCTACAGAACCAATCTATTAGGGACCACCGAAGTCAGAGGCTACGGCGTATGCCTCTTTGACCCCTGTCACGCAGCGTGTATTGATTTGTTTAACCAATACCAGGAAGAGCCAATCGCCAAATTCTGACGGAGGGATCAAGAGCTTCCCCACAACTCCGGGCTTAATATGATCCTCGCCCAAGGCACTGAGTAACTCTCGGGACTGCCGCAGTGCTTCCCCAAAAGACGATGGATGTAGTTGATACCCTGGGATATGCTTTTTCCAAGACCAACAACTAATGATCGAAGGTCGAGGTTCAGGGGCGTCACCATGATATTTGAGCGTAGTGGGGGGAAGCGGAGCGATTGTTTTGTTCTCACCGCTGAAGCTCCCCGGTGGTGTGGCAACCCTGGGAAAAGCGGGTTTCACGATGTAAGAATCGTCCCAGGACGACTCACCTCCAAACTCTAACCATTCCTTCTCCTCCTTTGCTATAGCGATGCATTGCAAGACCTCTTTATTAAAATGGATGTGGCGCTTTTTATCTGGCGAGTCAACGCCAGAGGATGAAATGCTGGTCGCAAATCGAGCGCGAGAGGTCTCAAGGCCCCGATCATATAGCTTATCCATCATCGGCTCGAACCGTGACAAATGAATACCAAGTCGCGAGCGATTACGAGAATGTTCTTGCGCTTTCAGAATGGCGCCTGCATGTTGGGGGAGAGAGCGCTTGGATAGTGAGCGTCGCAGGATGCTCTCAGACACAGTCCTCTTCTTTAAGATAGATTTTCGATCAGGGTAAAGGTTGGGTGACCCAGAACAGCTTGGTGGGGGGGAAACATTCAGTGGCTTCACTCCTGCATGGGAAGTTTTGAGCGGCCCATATAACCAGGTCACGTCACAATCTTTCAGCCTAATGTGTTGTTAGATCAACAGCCAGAAGCAATCACGCAAATCATATAAAGCAACTTACCAGTCCAGAGCGTCTGGGGAGATAGTGCCTAGATTGTGTTTCAGTTTGGTCCATGTCCTCCATGAAGCATTCTCTAGCCTGACGCTGTTCTCATATTTCTCTCTATGAAAGACCACGTAACGCCATGACGTCCAGATATCTTCCTCTATCCATTCGTGGGATAGGTAGTCAACATTTCTCGAGGGCTCCTCCTCCACAGAGCTATCGTCGGCGGCGGGTATCTGTGGGGGTGCGCAAGGGAAGTCTGCCAGCGGCTTAATGGAAGGGTTGGTGGGAGCGCCTGGCTTCCCTAAGTATGTGCTGTCGTACGGTTGTAATAACTCATCATCTTGGTCATCAGATTCGTTGGAGGATATGGAGCCGGTGCGGGTAGGTGAAAGATTTTGTGAGGTACCTGGTGCAAGACCTGGCGAGGAAGGAGATGAGGAGGCTGCAGGGCATGTAATTGGACTCTGATAATTGGATGGATAAGAATGTGGAAGAGGTTCGATGATCACATTGTCTGGATGCCCTAAGAAATATCTCTCTGTGATGGGACGCTGTACTGGGTCTGGCAAGAAGCGTGAATGGCTGTCCGCCGTAGACGGTAGCATAGTGGTCATCTTAGCGGTACATCAAAATCATCTATGCCGAGTTGTCAGAGATTTACTCTCACGGGCAGTGCGTGGAAGGTGCAGGAGGAAATCGTAGAGAAGGGATCGACAGGCAAACAGCGGCAAGTCAATGGTTATATACCTCGGCAGGAAGGGCGACGAATGTCGCAGATCACTGGAGTATTTTTGTATTTTTCGAAACTTTGGAACAGCAATTAAAAACTACGGAGGTGCTGAAGGACACAAGGGGGTTTTAAATAAGGAATTACCAGTATCCACTGAAGGGCGACGTTCTAGGCATAGGTCGCGCGAGAAGCTAAGATGGCGAGTGGAGATTGATTGTGGAGAGCCTTTTTTCCCCCCCCCTCGCAGTGGAACTGCAGACTCTCTTGTCAAAGAAGCCATAGCAAAGAAATGGGAAGATAGTCTGCCTTATCCTGCTAATACTCCCCGCTGCTGGGAATCAGGAGGTAGCGCGGGTGCGGACAATCGGCCTGATATGGTGGGATTTGAAGAGTATGAATGTGGATAAGAAGCTGAAAACGGTCGGCCTGCGAGACTGAAACGTCACATTAAGGAATTATTGGCACTGCATTAAGTTACAGTTGACAGGCTGCAGCCGTGGTTGAGGTGTCCGGAATCCAGAATCTCTGATGGATTCCAGACACTCCCACGGTACTCCACAACCGTTGACAGGCGATGACCAGGAGGCCCGTGCTCTCCTCTAGTTAACTAAAAGCGGATCCAACGCGGTTGATGCTGGAGATCGCCGCCTCTCATTGCTTTTAAACTTCCCTGTTGTGATCATCCAGCTTTCCTGATCCTTTATTACTGCGAAGCCTTCCCCTCTTCTCCTCGCTCTCTCCCGGTCCCGGTCCTACCGTCTGTGCTGGTATGCTTGGCCGGTGGTCCAGCAAGGATCCAATTATGGCGCTTACGCTGACCGAGTGTGAGACGAGTTCTCAAATTGAGTTGCAATTACACAAGCACGAAGTCTATTACTCGATCCCTTCTACCTTGCAAGATGAGTTTCCATCCGAATTATCTCTTCTTTGGGGCAGCCCGGAATCCTTCGGGATAATGGTGTTTATCCTGCAGCTTCTGCCAGCAGTTAACGCCCCTTGCTGTTCCATGCGCGGGCGTTGGGGTTCCACAATATTATGCAGGGCTTAACTTGTGGATGATGCTGTGATATTCTTCTATTTTCAATAACGCGCGATGAGAGGATGTTCCGTATCAGGGCTCTGGTCCAATGAAATTTAAGTTCGGCCACGGAATATCGGCTTCCAATCCCTACCTTGATTTGAGCTGACATTTGAATGAGTCGATGAGATAACAATTACTTGTACCGCAACAAATTTTCGGAAACTCATCGACCTGGGTCAAACTGTACAATATGCGCTATTAACACGTGCCCATGCGGCGCAATTGCTTTAGAGGCCCATGGGCTAGGTACAGCCGAGTGAAAGAGTCTGAGCGCAGAGCTGCTTTGACCCATAACCTTGAATATTTAGGCGGCAGCAACTCGAAGCATATGTATTTTGACACATCTAATACCAAATTATATACAAGGATATACACCGGAAAAAAATTATGCCGGCGGAAATTCTCGTCAGGTTGCACGACCGCGATATTATTTCTCGCACTATTCTGCAACCTGTTTAAGCAAGGCAATAGAGGCTTCACAACGGTGGCTTTGTAGGATTCCGATAAGCGTGGTGAGTTTGGTTGAGCTTATCTGACAGATAGCTTCTGGGCTGCACACCTCGTCCTTACTGTGTCCGATCCCGGCAGCCTAGATGACTAACGTAAATGGATCACGCGACGCGATAGGCAACGTCATAGTTTATCTAGTATTAGAACCTACTGTATTCTTATGTTGATGCAATTCCCGTCGCATGCTTGGAAAATCTTATGTAAAACCACGGCCGATCTCTCATAATGCAATCAGGCGACAAAGGACCATATCCTGAAGTAAGGCGCTCCCAACTACCTAGAAGAAAAACATGCTAACACTATATCCCCAGCCACTGTCCGAGAGTGAGAAACGCCATTTTAGCAAATACGGAAAGCTACCGCATGGAAGTTTGCTTGGTAAAAAGTCTAATGTACAGAGAATATTGTCTATCATAACACATGCTAATCAAAAACTGGAAGGAACGGACATACTTTGACTCCGGCGACTACGCGCTTTCCGCCACTTATCGCGAGACCGACAACAGTGCTATTCAAACAAGAAGAGAGCACCCCCATCGTGAAAGCATTTCGCATCCTTATGCCCCTACCCCGGCCGCTAGTAATGTCGATAAGGATGCAAACAAAGATTTGTATAAGAAAAGTGCAAGTCCTGAAATAAGTCCCCTTCCTCAGCAAACAAATTTCAAATATAACGAACAAACGGAGGAGTAGCGACAGAATGAGCGTCTCTCCCACAAAGATTGAAACAAACTATGACATCAAAAAGCTCAGCAGGACAGCAGGGGCAGAATAAAGTGAATATGTGCCTTACGACAGCTCCTCTATTGTATGAAGTAAAAGCTGGTGATGGAATAATACTGGATTCACGATTCAAGTCTTCAAAACTGGGATTTAAGGTATTTTTTGTGTAAGAAGATTACTACGTATACTCCGTTCGGCCTGGACAAGTACGAATTCGAAGAACAAGACCTTCAGCGTCAGCGTTCCAAGGTGTTTGATCTGAGCCTGGTGGTCGTGATGTACGTCCCATCTTTTTTCACTGCCATAAGTGTAATGTACCTATGCTCATGACTATTGTGCGTGCTCGGAATTGTTACGGTGGGAATCGATTGACCACCACAAAGTGCTTGCAGGAAAACAGTTCTATCGAGTCTACTGCATAATATGGAACAAATAAAGCTCCTTGTAATCTGTGGCAACAAGCTAGGGGGGCCGCGTTCGAACACATTGATATCCTCTCAAGGGTCTAGTCGGCGACGCTTTCGGGACGTGCAAGAGCCTCTACCAGGTTGAGGCTGATATTGCAGGTTGTAGGCTTGGCAGCCACCAGTCTTCCCAAAAAGGATAGTCAACTTTAGCCACACACCCGGCATCTCAGCTGGTTCGTTTGTTCTCGAGGACACATAATGCAGATTCCCGACAGTCTCCAAGGAGTGATGGTTCGGATTATCGGGTGATCATAATTGATGTTTAGAAGTTCAACATAGTCAAATGACATACAGGAAATTTAAAACTTTCGAATGAATCGAAACTTTTCCCTGATCAGACCTGAGTAGTCTCCAGGCCCGGCTTGTCTCGAGACCTACTCCGTCTCCATACCCAGCTTGCTGGTGGTTTACCTGAGGGCAAGCATATTCACGTCTGGGGTTGACCAACCAGATATCTCAAGTGAGGCCCGACTGTAATATTTCCTCCACGGAAACTTGACTTATTGAGTAGCTCCTATTGAAGAAGCACATTTGCACCCATGTCAGGTTATGATACAGTCATCAAGTTAAGCTTACCTAGCAAATGTACACCGGAATGGAGGTGTCGCCGTAGGAGAGGTTTGAGGTATCCTGTAACATAGCCTCAAGCCACGTGAAGCAACAGCCGACCAAGACCGTTCAGACCGATGACTCGGCTACCCGGGATTATCTAACTAACGTTAACTACGATCTTACTCGCGGCCTCTTCCAAAACCCCGGCATGACTATTTGGTTTAGCTTACCTTGAAGCTTATTCGCGTACAGCGGAGTGCTTCCCGTAAACCAGAGTGAAACGAAACGTAAACATTGGCGGTCCTCGAAACGAAATATCTTAGTTTCCTTTTATTGATTTATATTTAGACCTGCTTATGTGAAATGCTTTAACATAGTGATAGCGGACATCTTGTAAGTATCTACGCGTATAGTCGCCATTGGGTTGGATCGTACAAAAACCGGAAACATGAGCTACGTCCTTCGGATGAATCAATAACTGTTGCGGAAACCTTCTTGATGGCCAAAGCAGGGATTGGATGTTTCCAAGATCTCAATCTTCCCCTTCAAGTCTTTGATCTCGCTCTGTAAGTTTTCAATGTAGCTGAGCGCACTGTCGATGATTGAAGACTTAGGGGGTCCCTGGCGTTGCGTTGCGGCACTGGAAATCTTCGATATAGTGTGCTGCTCTGTCCCACGGGTAATGACCTCCTCAAGTTCCCTGAACTTGGAATTCAACTTGATCCGGTAGCGCTTTTCAACGACATTATGCGATGCTCTTCGGCTGACATGTTTAAGTTGTCGTTCACGTGCTTGGGCAAGAGCCTGGGCATTCAGATCTGGTGCAGAGCTGGATCGCAATTTTTGCATAACCTGGTTTACTTCGTCAGCATAGAGCGGGCTAGGTTATTATGATTGGGGTTGAGATGGTACGTTATCTGGTATCTCGCTGGGCTCGCGCCCCACTGTGGAAGAGGAGGACTCAATGTAGGGTAGGGATGGAACAGCAGTGTTGAACGAGCCGGGGTCTTGATCCTGCCAAAGACCGACAGCATTGATATTAGGTAATATCTATGAGTTAACTAGTTAACTAACTATTAAAGAACTTCGATATAAATTTAAGAAAGGCAGAATTAAATCGTACCTTATTAGGTAGCGATGCTTCATAGTCCAGTAATGTGTCATTGTTGAATTGCAGGACATCCGGCAACTGAGAGTCCTGCATCAGCTCATGGGGTGGAGGCCAGTAGTTGCCCAGTTCAGTAGCGAGGCGCTCGCACTTCGGGTTGCAGGCAAAAGTAGGATGAAAATTTATGGGGTAACCTTGCGAACGGAATTCCTCTCCCTGGGCGCTAATAGGCGGTGGCGGTATGACGGTGGTTACCTGTGGCATTTTGAATTCTTTACAACCAAGATAGAAGTCTGAACCATTACTCCTGGCTCATCAACTAACAAAGATGTAACAAATATGCAGGGAGGATTGAACTGCATGCATATTCTGATGCTTCCTTCAAAGACCGGCACCATCCTATATGTATGCCGTTTCTCGTGCGAGGACCGCACAGACCAAAATTTGACATCATCTCGACGCTGGAACACTTAAGTAATCCCACATTAAAGTTTGAGCTAGTTAACTAGTTAACTGTAAATTCTGTTTTGGTTGCTTTAAAACTGACGTAACAGCACATCCACTGGCATCTAGAACGAAGCATATCTGGAGACGAAGAAAATCTGGGTCTGCTGCTGTGACACATCCGTCGATCGGTCACCAAACAAGTCGATCCTAAATCAAACCATAGGACTTGACTGGTTGGAGCGAAGATGCCTACTAGAGTCCCCCCAAAAATAAGGATCTTTGGTTGAACATACTTTTGAACGGTGAATCCGCAAACGACTCCACAAGTATGACCCATACCCGTTGAACACATTCTCCCATACTGCTTGCGACAACTTGTGAAAGTTGAAGCCATCACAGCCCCACTTTGTCCCCCTGCCCTCCGAACAGACTCCCACCTCAATACGGATAACACCGTCAAGGGTGACCCCCGAAGTTTCCCGGGTGCCAATTAAACAGCCAATTAAACAGAAGATGAGACGGGCGGTGGCGATCAGCACGTACAAATCTCTTGGTCGATGTCCCAGCAGATAGCAGCAGAGACAGATTAATATATTCAGTGTTGTCCACGTTCAGGAAGCTTCCCCATCCACTTACGCGCAGGGATCGTTCCATATCTGGGATCAGAATGTCTCGCTTTCAGACAGCTCCAATCCATGCTCCGCTGAA
The DNA here is from genome assembly GCA_025768815.1 of Aspergillus sp. PM3604. Lineage (NCBI taxonomy): Eukaryota > Fungi > Ascomycota > Eurotiomycetes > Eurotiales > Aspergillaceae > Aspergillus > Aspergillus sp. PM3604. The sequence goes on along the minus strand of JAMFNW010000126.1, from coordinate 17,104 downwards.
TTTGACAGGAAATTAAAGAAAAGGGTATTCAGGCTATCTAGTAGTTCCTTGACAGTTTTCACAAAGGTCTGCTTCTCCATCGCTACTACCACTGATTGTCTGTATCGGCCATAAAGGAGGTCCCACTGCCGGTCATCGTTAGATCTCATCAACCGGAAGCGCTCGGGTAGGGACAACCGGATTGGCGTCAATGTCCAATATGAGTGCGCGAAGGCTGACTCGTTAACTTCCCAAGTGAAAAGCGATAGGAGAAGAAGGGCAGAATCCGTGAGCTCGTTCAGAAGATATAGAATATAGTCATCGAGTTGAGTGGGGGCCAGCAAACCCATGGAGCACAGGCACTGGATATAGTGGTTGAGGTGAGCCGGCTCTAGCAACGTGATGAGGTACTGCTCATGGAAGCTCTCAAGAGCCGGCTGCGCTGAAAGCTGAAGAAAATGCCGGGGTAATAGAACTGCCTGTCATAATCATTAACACGACTTCGATCATCTAGGGCCTAACTAATTACCATAGTTGTGATATCAAGATCGCTTCGTTTAAGCATATCATGAGGGCGACTTCAAAGCCGGACAATTGCTCTTCAAGTACATCTCTGCTTGCGCCCAGCTTTAACTCGGACCTTGTCAAAAGTACCAGGTCGGCCCGTATATAACAAGCTATCGTGTGCTCAGAGCTAACGGTATTGTGCGCTCTTTTTAAATTTCGGCAAGGTTGCTAAACTGGTCTTCAAAGTTAGCGAATATCTTATCCACTCGGACCGGGTTTGCGTTCTGGTGGAGCCGAGCGTGATACCACACGTCGTCTAGAACAAAGACGCAATTGCTAGGGGCACTACAGAAAGTTTTAGCTCTAGATAGTTGGACCCTCCCCCATATTCATTCCATTCAGACTGCATGTACACTCTGGGACGGATATATAACCGATGAGCAGAAATGACGTAGATGAAACCAAACAATCTCCAGCCATCTCGCCACTGGATCAATGTGCCCGCCAATCAATTTTCATGTTCTCCCACTTCATCCCAGTCAGGTGACACCACAGCAGATTCTGAAGCTACAGCATACGCGACTCAGAACCCGGGCGTTTGGCGATGCCTTGTCATATAACGGCGCGTACGTGTATCGGATCTCTCTGGGTGTGTTGGACGTTGCATTACTCTCACTCCGCAGATTGACTCCCAGGGCGATGGCTGACCGCGGCGCCACAGGCTCCCAGGACCGGCCAATGTGACCCAACGCCATCAGGACAAACAGGATCAAACCATCAACTTGGACTTGCTGCAAAATTGGGTGTCCTAAGACACAGCTTTAGGTGAAGTTCAGATTCCGATCAATGGCGAAGCTAGTCCTCGGAGTGTCCGCCTCGCACACCCCTGGTTTTGAGACCAATTGCGCAAGCTGGGCAGCTAGCGCAAACTCAAGATTCAGGATTGAGAGCTACTGCCTTGTTGATTGTTGGTCAGATCACCTGTAGTTCATTCAGACTGCTGCATAAATGGTATCTTGGCGATAGTAGGAAAAGAGATGAACGGCAAAGAAATGGCAAACTAGCATTTATCTGCGATTTCGCGCGGCGGCCGGCAGTAAAGTTATGCTCGGATCTAAAACCAGCCTTCCATCGTTTAAGGAAATAGCAGACAGACGGTAAGGACTGGGATATAAGACAGTTCCCTGTCAGGAAGGGTAAATGAGTCCCCAGGCTATGATACAAATCATGAACCCGTTATATTTCTGCGGGGACCCTTGTGAAACCAACTGCCCGTAGGTCTCTGTCCTTGTGGAGGTCTCCTTGGATATATCCAATACCCACGGAGCAGCTGTGGGCGAGCACGCATTATGGTATTATGGTTCTGTTGGGCCAGTTGCGGGCGCTAAAGCGGCGCCATTCCATGCAAAGTTCTTTTGCCGATACGTTAAATGAGACGTCAACGAGACGTCATGTACTGCTTCTCCGTAGACATATAACGGACTCAAGTATGGCTTCCTCATCATATTTGGAAACCGACTTGAGTCTCGGTTCTCGGCTATCTGCAGTCTCTAAAACATGTCACGATATAGACAAGGTTGTACGGTCCAGTATAATCTTTTCGGCGGTATGATTCTTACATTCTTTATGCTCAACACTGCTACACTGAGATCAATAATCCTAAGATACTAGATTGCCAAGGGTCCGAATCTAAAAAGGCGGATGGTTCTGGAACTATCGTAAATATCTTCACGACGCGTACTGCTCAACCTGAACGGATTATATGTGCAAGCAAAGATGAGCCCAGGTACGAGGTTTGTGAATGGTCCTCATATAGGAAAAATTTCCCTTGATCCTGACAAGGTCATTAGATCCGAGATGGAAAAAGCGGGGCCCTGTTTATCCTTAATGGGCGCAATATTTCTGGACCTGAAAACCTACGCGATGTCTAGCTTTGTCTGAACTTCAATTAGTTCGGCAAGCTGGCTTGGAAAGAGAAATCGTTAGCGTAGGGACGATGCGAAAGCTTCCTTCAGCTCGAAAAAAGCCGACCCCTTCATGGTGCTGCCTTGCAATTCAAGCCAACCGCCTGGTTTTGTACGCCTGCTGGTAGGCCATCCATATCCTGGACTGACCAGGCTTGCATCACCTCCCACGCACAAATTAGACTTCTGCTGGGACGCCTAAGGTTGATCATGATCGCCCTCAAGAATTTGCACTTACATATTGGGCTTGGACCCTTGTGGACATGTTATACGCTCGGAATGTAACACAGTTGTCGAAGAATATTAAGTTGCGCTGGGATTCATAGCTAGGGAAAAGAACAAGGGCGGCCCCAAGCATGAAAGGAACCTGCTGCGGCCGCTCCCTTCTCTTGTTGGAGTAATATTGCTATAATGCCAGTAAATAGGGCTGTACACTTGCAAAAATACTTAATATTCGAACGGCCAACTTAAGGTGCGAGTTGTGCCAGAACTTGCGCCTCTTTAGGAGCCAGCAGGGCACCAGATGCAATACTTACTTGTTCTGGAAGAACAGGGTTCAGAAGATCCTGAATTCGAATTCGACGGACACCTGCCCTTGTTTCCAGGCCGTTGTTTGGAAAAGTTGGGAAACCAGGTTCTGGAAACAACAACTGCTGAGCTAACATCCGCTTCAACACCTCAGTTAAGTGACCGTTAGTCAGCGTCCGCTCGATCATATCACGTGCTGGTTCCCCTTTTTTTCAGTCGCCGCTACTTTAGGAGACAATGAATGACCTTCGTATTCAGGGGTTTGCCTACGATTGATACGGTCGACGACCAGCGTTGCAGATTGTCCCAAGGATAGCCTCCCGTTGATGCTCAGATCCCGGGCCCGGTGAACCTAGTCATCGGAGCGCCCGCTCGACCGCCATGGTCTGGAGGCCAATTGCCAGGCAGCACAAAGACAAGATTCAGGATTAGGAGCGACAATTTTGTCACCTGAGCGCCACTCCACGTGCGCTACGTTTTGTATTGCTGCATGAAGGGTTTGTTTGGCAGTGGTAGGACAATGGGGATGAATGGCGATTTCGCGCGGTGGCCGGCGGTAGGGGTTGATGCCTGGATTTGAGGGTGGGATTCGTCAGAGGGTTCCCAGTCAAAGAAAGACATACGTTCTTCTAGGAAGCGTCCAAATCACGGATACATGGTATTTCCGCGATATTGCCGATAAATCTAATTGCTGGTAGGCCTTTGCCCTTGTGGGAGCCTTCTTGGATATACTGGTACCGTTGAGGGATTTACTTCTGCGGCGAAGCCAGCGCGCCACCGAACGCAGTCAACACCCACAGAATTGGAGTGTCTGACCCAAGAGCCGTCGTATCGAACACGGTAAACTCCTGTGTTCCAATAGTGTTATGCAGGGCAAGTGCCTGCATAACACACCCTTGCCGAATTCCTGACGTGTCCACCAGTCCCAGCTTCGCTTCGGATACGGATAAAGTCAAAAGCTATGCATCCTGTTCTCGTCTCGCCGTGACCTCCATCTTCAGCTCAACCATGCGCTGGATTCCCTCTAGGGACACCTGCCAAATCTGGTGCCTTTTTTTTTTTTGTTTGTTTTTTTTGGTACTAGTCCTTCCTACATTTGCACGGATTGCGAAGCCTTACATATACGACCCCGTCCTGCAAGTGTTGCATCGTGTTTGGAATTTGGTTGATGGGGTCGCCTTGTCTCCCTGGAGGAAGCCCTGGGCGTTTCATCGGAAGATGCATCCGAACTGGCTATCCGCTGAGAAACAACAAGAAAATGCGTGGGGCCAGCAAATTGGAATAAGGCTTAAGCCACTATGGTTTGATTCCACAAGGCTTTTGAGTTCAGTTGAGATTTCGCGTCCTAAGTACCACTCCCGCGGTATAAGTATCTGAGTTCGCTCTCTTCTGTTTAGACTTTCTGAAAGTCCCTGACGGCCTCTTTTACAGTCTATTCTGCCTTTTATAGTTTATCTAAATAAGCCAAGCCCACGTTTCCTTCCGGGCGCTCCTTCATGCCATACCTTACGCCCGATTATCTTGAGCGAGTTTATGCTGGCGTGCTGGGTAAGCTTATTGGCGTTTGCCTGTGTCAACCCCCCGAAAGTCGGGGTTATCCTTCGGTCGTGGCAGATGACGGGATTTTGGGTACGTTCGTTTCTGTGCGTGCATTAGAAGAGCACGGTGTTTGCCCTAATTTGACGGCTGAGGCTATTGGTAAAACATGGCGCAACAATGTTATTGAAAGTCGGACTTTTTTTTTGGTCGAGTGGCCATTGCATTTCTACTGAACTCCCGGCGTCTCACCCCCTCGCGCGTGGGATCCCAGTCCCCTTGCGAGATGCCATCACGACCAACGGCCCAACGATCGCAGAGCAGGTCGGCGCTCAAGCTTTTATCGACGCCTGGGCGTTAGTTACGCCGGGTAATCCGGCGTTGGCCGCGAAATTTGCAGAAACCGCAGGCTCTGTCAGCCACGGCAGTGAATCGGTTTACGCCGCAAAATTCCTGGCCGCCATGGAGGCCGAGGCGTTTGTCTCCAAAGACGTTAATCGTCTTTTGGATGTAGGTCTCAACTTTGTGCCCGCCGATTCACTGGTTGCGCGGGTTACTAGGGATGTTCGGAATTGGACCCGAATCGATTGCGACTGGGAAAAGACCCGCCAAAGAATTGAGAATGCTTATGGGTATGACGAAGTTCCTGGGCTCTGCCGTGCTACTACAAACCACGCCCTCATCATCATGGCGCTCTTATATGCCGGCATTAACTTCCCTCAGGCCATGTATATCGTCAATTCTGCCGGTCGGGACACCGACTGCAATTCCGGAAACCTTGGTTGTCTTATAGCTGTCATGGATGGTCTCGCTTCCTTTGAAAGATGCCGTGACTGGCTGGAGTCCTTGGCCGACCGCGCAATCATCTCCAGGGCCGATGGAGGCTACTCAATCAACAACGCCGCCTGGATCGCATTTGATTTGGCCAACCTGGGACGCAGGCTTGCTGGCGAAGCGCCGCTACGCACTCCCAAGAATGGTGCCCAGTTTCATTTCACTCTTCCTGGAAGTGTTCAGGGTTTCCGGGCGACCCGCAAGGACATTTTACCCAATTTAGTCGAGATCGCGCAGGCAACCGATGACGCCGGCCATACTGGACTCGCCATTCGCCTGCACAGGTTATCGGACGCTGTTGATAACGTCGAAGTGCTTACGCCGACGTTCGCGCCACAAGGCTTTGGCAAGATGGCAGATTATGGTGTGATGACGCCCCCGTTGTTGTATCCCGGGCAGCAAGTGAAGGCTGTTGTGCGAGCAGAGAAGGCCAATACCGCATCCGTCGCAATCCGGATTAGACTTAAGGTATACGGTCCAGACGACACACTGCGTACAGTTGACAGTCCGTCCATGACAATTAAACCTGGCAGACAGGCGACGCATCAATGGACGATTCCTCCGCATCTCGACAGCCATCCAATACAGCAGGTTGGGCTCGTTCTTTCAGCTCCGGAAGGTTGTCTGGATGGTTTGGTGTGGTTGGATAGCCTGGGCTGGAGCGGCGGGCCTCATCTCTGTTTGAGACCACTCTCAGATACATCAGGAAACCTTTGGAAACAGGCGTGGGTCAATGGTACAGGCGATTTCCTTACGGACCTTCTCCCGGATTCGATCTTCATCTCGCAGGATCGTGGCGAAGGAATTGTCACCTACGGAACGCGCGACTGGACCGATTACCAGGCTGTAGTACCGAGACTGGTGATCTGTCTAGGAGGACGAGCTGGTGTTGTTATCCGAGTCCAAGGCCTCAGTCGTTACTACGCCCTGGTTTTTGTGAAGCCGGACCGCGTGACCTTGGTCAAGGCTCTGGATGAGGAGAGAACAGAGCTAGCGGCTGCAGCCTTTGACTGGGAGCATACTACGGGTTACAGAGTTTGTTTGGCAGTGAAAGGTAGCTTTATCAAAGCTTCTATTGGCGGTGGGCCCATTTTAGAAGCAACGGACGACAGTTATCTTACAGGAGGGATTGGTCTTGTTGTTACAGATGGCGCAATCTCGGCAAATCAGTTTGATGTTTCCCAACTGGACTCGCCACTGCACCCGCGCCGGATAGTGTCATGAATGACCATATCCTGACACCCGAGAGGAGCCACAGTGCGTATCCCAATTAAAACCGGTCAGCTCTGTATGGCATGTGTCATCTCATTCCTAAAAGCGGGTAAGTCTCCTACCAGGGAGCGCTCGTGTTCTTGAACAGGCGCTGATGCGATGAGACAGGCCGGTTCGCCATTGCATCGTACTATTCAGAATTCCAACGGTTCCGGTCACCAGCCTGGAGGAGGTTCGTGGCCGGCGGCAACTTGCTACGTAGCAGGACCGACCCCTAGATAAGCCTTCGGTTCGGCGGGAAGGATTGTTAGGAGGTTGAGTGGCGAAGAAGGAGAGGGAAAATGCCATTATAGATCGGCCGGCGAGCTCGTCTTCAAAGTCATTTTAAGATCAAATGGCTCGTTGGTCTAGAATGCAAATCGTTGTCAGAAGACGTAGAAGATATTCCCATCGGGCTCAGTAGATACTATTCAGCTTCTTGAGGCGGTGATGATTGCCTGCGTGGAGTATCCAGAACCGCGTCCCATTTAATGGCGCAGATGGCGCGTGCAGCTTCGGAAAAATGCACGATGGGCATTGGAATATCTGCGAGCAAACTTTGTCTCGCAGCGAGGTGAGTTCCCTGTACGTTCTGGCATCGTCACCGTGGTCCATTGCTAGACTTACGTTCGCGAGAGCAAAATGTCCCTCTCACCTTGGAGATAATCCCGTAGTACAATATCGACCACTATTGCCATTGGCAGACGAAAACTCTGGTTTATGAAGCTAGCCATCTCCGTAGCCCTTTTTAACCCACTTCCTCAACTCACTGCGGGCACTGTGCCAATTGGGTCACCTTTAGAAGTGCAAATCGTACAACTACAGTCGTCCAGCTACTCGCTGAATAGTCTTCGCACATTGGGTATACGCCCACAACTGGGCACCGGCACAATTAAACGCTGGTGATTTGCAACTGCTCCTGTAGGCGACTTTGTTAGGATTAAAATACGATTGCCACCTAGCTCACAAACCGCCGTGTACTGTCATAGTATATTATTGTGATCTCGAGCGGCCGGTCTAGTCGTGACAGGATCTCACTAATTAATATATTGATTCTCTTCCTAAGTCCAAGATTTATCAACTCATCAACCAGCTATATATCTTCTAAATATAGTAATTCAAGGTATTCTATATAGTGAATAAGCTCTTCTAGGACTATAAGAGATAACTAAATATCTATAAGCTCTAGGTGCTGAAGCTATATAAGAGGCATTCTATTAATAAAAGGGAATATTAGTAATATTAAGATAACCTATATTTTTTTAAGAGACATGCGTGGAAGCCCAACATGTTTGCATGCCGTCAACAGTATTAAATTATATGCTCGTAGAACGCCTGAGCCTTCTAGATTCCAATTCCTTTTCAACGCCTCGTAACGATGTATCCCTTAGCATTTCAATATCTTCACAGTGTTACAGAGTCTATCGCAGGCTTGGGTTTAAGCCTGGATCCCAAGACTGCAGCTTGTTTGGCGCCCATCTTGCGCGTCAACTTCGCATAGTGTAGACCGCAAGCATTACACAGTGTCCTGGCACCGTCTGGGCCACGACGCCATTCGGGCGTTTCCGCACGGTTACAACTATGACATCGACCAGGAGGAGCGGCTTTCTGTAGCAGATTGTTAGAACTAAACAAATCACGCAGGGAATAAAAGCAAAGAACGTACGCTGCGACGTTTCTCCGAGTCTGGACCGTCAAAATCACCCCCGCTTTTAGGGTCTTTCTGGTACATCGTCATGCAGTCATTACCATGAATTCTACCAGGCTTATAAGTTTTCCTCTGCGCCATCTGCTCGGCCATGGCATGCTCCTGATTGAGAAGCGCCGTTCTTATACGCATTAAAGCACCGTGATTTCGACGTTGAAAGTTGAGCATGTCCTTGATTTCCTGGAGTGAAGGCAAAGAACCCATTACAGGCCGAGAACGAGACTGATGTGCATCGTTCGCATAACGTCGTGTGAAGTCCAAAATTCGGGAAGTCAAATCAACCATCTACCAAGATTAGCAGCCAAATTCTAGCGATGGATTAATTAGAGTACCTCATTGAGCGATGCCTCAACATCATAGACATCGAGATGGTGCTTCGCGGAATCGTCCAAAGAAGGCCCAGGGAAGGCCTGCCCGGGAATACCGCCCTTCACTTCATATACGCGTGGTCCCACATGGGGCCGCGAGTCGTATGACGTTGCTGGATACACCGGCGCTCCCGGTGGAGGCTGTGACTGAAATGAGTAAGGTTGGGAATAACCGGGGTACTCAGTTGGCGAGGCAACGCTACCCGCTGAAGAAGGACTTTTATACTCATATGCTCCTGTCTGCGAGCCGGAGATGGAAGTAATGCCAGTGCTTGCACTTTGCGTAGACGGCTTGCCTGAGTTGAGCGATCGGACGGAAACATTCCTTGAATCTTGTGTATTTAGTGACTCTAAACTCGATCGGGTTTCTGTCTGTAATTGCAACTGCTGAGACAGGGTTGGTCCGCGAAGGAAAGACCCTCCATTTGAGAACGGATTAGGGGAACCTGATGTCCCTTCCCCGCTAGGACGAGCGCCAAGGTTCGACGAGAGGTGGTGCGGAGGCGGTGCGCTATGGGTTTGTTGAGGGGCAGCTGTCGTGGGAGGGGGCTGGTATGGGAGAGGGTCATCATTTCCTAGCGCTTCATGGATAGATGGAAGTGACTGTCGTGGCGCTTGTTTCTTTCTCTCATCTTCGGCGCGTCGCGATTCTGGCGATGGAATATAGCCCAAGCCTGCGTTCGTGGGAGCTGTTGAATAGGGATAAGGGGGAGGTTGATTCCGGTACATAGCTGTTGGGCTAAGTAGAGGAGCGGGAGATGTGGTAGGCCCTCTGGAGCCTAGAAAGCCGATAGCTGGTAGATGAGCCCTGGGCAATGGTAAAACAGTTAGCGCATTATGCTGTGGCAGTATCTCTCAGCGACGAGAAGTTTCATAATCAAGCGCATGTTTCGACATACCTATGCTTACGCGAAGCATTTAGTGACCCCATGACGAAATGCTGTGGCACGCTTCGTGAACGATAAAAGGTGTTGTAACCTTGTTAACAAGAGCTCCCCTGGTATCCGAAACCTGATCAAGCCCTTCGATGCACGCAAAGAGCAGAAGATCAGAATGACGGAGTGATCGCTCCAAACGTGTATCCAAAACGAATTCAAAGCGACAATTCGGTCTAGCATTTCCAATAAGCAAGAATATGAGTAACGATAGCACCCGCATTTGGGCCACCTTTTCCTAGCGGGAATATAAAGGTATGTGACCATTCTCGAACAAAAAATGGGCAGTCTGTCCATTCCTCGACGTGAGAAAAGAATACCCTTCCGCATCGGGGACCGAGCGGTGAAGGATTGTGCCGGTATGTCATGGCGGTGAGGCCATCTGCATCACGTGCAATATCACATTCTGTCGAAATACTGACCGCCAAGAATCGGTCATAATACACTAAATCTGACCGGGTAACCACCACGTTGATCAACCAACGATATTAATCATCGTCTACCTATCTATAGATACTACCTCTATCTGTTGCTTGCCTTTTTGCTTAGACGGGAAACAAGAGCACCTGTGTCGGATTTCTGAAGCAATTAGTCAATGGAGCGCAGCGAATTCTTAATCTAAATAACCTCTCTCGAGTCACAGTGTTTTTATGTTCCGTGGCTCGTACTTGGCCTCAGTCGCTGCTTTCAACGGGCCATTTTCCTCCCCACAGTTGTTCCTGTCGGCTGTTGGAAAGAATGCAACCGATCCACAGCCTGCCTTATCTCTTTGTTCCACCGTTCCTGTTCCTCCATACCGGATTCCAAGGTTCTGTAATCGATCGTCAATCCCTGAAGTTCCAAAGTCCACGACAAAGAGATAAGCTTGTGCCGTACTCGATCCTTTCATTGAGCCTGTCGAATTCTTAGCGTCATTCTCATCCCAATCGCGGGTTTTACGACACCATAAATACTCTTCCAGAAGACCGCCGACGTCTAGGCTATTGACCTCCATATCATGTGAACCACGATCCGAACTTTCGGCGACTTCTCCATGCCTCCATTGGTGATCTTCCCCGTCTGAGGAGTCCCAATAATCGCGAGCCTCTCTGACGTGTTCGTCATGGATAGGTTCGGAAACCCGAAGTTCGTCTCGTCGCTGGGTGGAGTCAGGCGTAACACCTTTCAGTCTAGAGTGGAGCGCTTCAAGGCGAGTTGGCTGAAATAGTGGTATATTGTAGCCTGGACATTGTGCATTGGAAGTCATTTGTGGGTTGCAGAGATGTGGAAGTTAAAGGAACAGGTCATAAAAACGCCAAAGTGAAAATTCTAATATATATTCCAGTGATTGCGGGCGAGACAAGCGACGTCTCCTGTAAGACAGCGGTGTGAGCGTTTTTTCAGATCCCTCAGAATCCTGCAAAATAAAGCGGACAGAACATTTCCCCTGGGTATTAGGTATATAGGCTAGCATCCAAACTGCAGTTGAGCGGGTAACACGCCGGACCATGATAATAGCCTAGCTTCATTTTCCGTTCTCCATAAGATTGAGGCCTGTTTACATCCGTACCCCACCAATTTGGGAATGGGAATAAGGGGCTCATTAGAGCTACGAGACGCACAATACTGTATTTTCTGAAGCTAATAGAATATGCGGTGTCTGTGGGAGCCTTGAAGCCCTGATGCGGTGTGAAAGGTTGAGATTGAACTGACGATATGTGTCCCGGAGACGGTCCCACCACTCGAAGTCCGGCTGGCTTAGGTTTCACAGCCGCCAGCAGGCGCTTCAATTTTTTGTTCAAAAGCCTTGCTGAATGCGAGCGAACACATGCACGGCCTAGTTGTGGTGCTTGCTAGCCGCTCGTGTCCTTGGTCGTAGTCTCTGAAGCCAACTTTCGCGTATCTGTTCCTTCGTTTGCGTCTCCACCCGATTCTGAGCTTTTCCGGACCCAGGGTATCGTTGGAATGGTCGGGCCTGATGCAGTCGTCCAGATGCTTTTAATGGCGGTTGGGGAGCCCCGGTCAGTCGGATTCCGCCGACAGTAGATCGTACTTGCTGCTGCTGCTGCTGAGAACCCATGATTGTTCTGGAATAGGTGGCCTTAGCCGGGAAGCTGAGAGTGAGGATGCAATTGTCGATACCGTAGTCGGTAGGTATGACAGTAATATAGCTATAGTAGTCTTCATCGTAACATCGGCTTCTTTATATATAGGTCAGTGTCGAGATTGGCCGTCGTCATACATCGCAGCATGCTAGTGCCATGCAGCCAGTATCTTCTGGAGCCACCCGGCTGTTGCGGTTGCCAAGGAGAAGCCATCCAATATTCGACGGTGACTAATCAAGTGGCTTGATTGAAGTTAGATGAACACATATCTCGCGGCAGTCGGATATAACCCGCAGGATTCTCACTGACAAGCCCTCACTTATATAGACATCGGTCTCTAAATAGTGCATCTGGGGACAAGCTCGCTTTCAAAGCCCATGGCTACAAGTAACTGATGCTGTCTTCGTTAGAGGTCTTCTACGCATCCCTGAGAGACAAAATATCTCTTAGAGAGTAACCCATAAATGCCCTCCTTTCCCCTCAGACCGGGAAACCGAAAGGCACTCTCCATGCCCAAGCCCAGACTAGGCAAGACCTCATCTCAACATGGACAGATCCTGGTTCGGGGTAATGCTGGCCAGCATCAGTGCGGCTGTCCTTGTCTTTCCCGAGAACCTTGCGGCTCACTCAACTCCACCCTGTTCAGCTCCCACCGGACTTCAGCCGGACGGTGCTGTAATTGTATTGGCATCACATCAGGCCTACGTCTCAACCCCACTCGCCAAGACCAGTATGAGCACGCATAGAGCAATTCCTTCAGGGACAGTCACCAGCTCTCATTCAGTGGGTGCGTCATCGGGACGGAACGGATTGCGGAATGCAACCCATCCACTTTACCCCAGTGTCACGGCGTCCAGTGCAGTGATTTCATCTACCAGTATCGATGCCAAAGACAGGAGCACTTCGGCCCGCGCAATGACAACACCAACCGACTCGCCCGTGTCCCTGTCATCCGGAACATCGCCGGCCAACTCGACTGTATTCACAGGGGCAGGGGCGCAGAACCTAGGTATGTCTGCAATGCTAGGGGGTGTCATTCTACTGTCCTTTCTTTGGTTCCTTTGGCAGTGGGGCTCGGGTGGATCCTGGTGACTTACTGTGGCATCTACGATCGCGTGGATCTGTTAGCATGGTGACTTGTAGGTAGAATGTTAGATCTAGCACACATAAGACTGTGAAGAACACCATACTACAACTGACCCCTTTAACTCTGCTGCTATCATGAGAAGAACATCTCCAGTTAGGAAGGAGATAGCATAATTCCATTGTGAAAGGAGTAATATACTTGGTGATACATTGAAAAAATGCACGTTGCGATTAGGTATAAGCAAACTGATCATGCCCATCGGGCAAAATCATTGGCAGGAAACCATGGCCACTTGCGCGAACAGAGGTTAAGACCGAGATTCAAGGGCCCCAAAAACCGAACAAGCACATTAGGACACGCGATGAATAATCAGGAAATGCTTGGCGTATACAGCTGCTGGTGCGGTCTTCACGATTCACATGAGAGGATCGAAGATGCGCACTTCGCCCTTCATAGGTACCGCCCTTGAGTGCCCGAACTTGCACCCTCAGATACAGCAACAACAGCATCTTTCCACAATCCAAAACAAACTGGAACCCGCCGAGAACGCCACGGCGAGCCATGATGTGGCCAGCATCCGTGTTCCAAGACTGGCAGAGATGCCCGCTTGCTCCAACGTACTGTTGACGCCCCGCGTGAGCAATTGATACATGATTGTCACCGTCACAGACGCTCCAATGACTAAGAGAGATGGCACCTGTCCATCGCCAGCATGGACTAAACATTTCTCTTGTTGGCTTACCGCTGAAGAGATAATGGCGACTAGCTTGGCCAATGGGAACCCGACCAGACCGGTGACGACAGCAATCAATGCGGCAATGCGTACAAATAACCTTTGATACCAACCCCTGATCAGGCCCCAAGGTCGAGCGATCGAAGCGCAGCCGATACCCAGTCGGTTACATTTCAGCCAGATCCTTCACGTTCAGAAGTATTCACTAGCGACGGAAGGAACAGTCCAACGACCACACCCAGTCCTGGCTTGTTGAACTTGCCTTCAGATTTAATTTCTATCGTTAGCGAGACGGGGCCGCCCACCATCGATTCCGAGGCTCCCCCCATTCCATCTGTCTTGGCGGCGGCAGATGATATGCTTTCAGAAATAGACATGGATACAGTGAGCCCGCTGGATTGGATGATGGCACCGGAGTCAGGTCGCTCACTTGTAACCGGTTGGAATGCTCTCTCTGAGACGGACACACTCCCTTTAGATTTCGCTCCAACTACAACCGCTGCACCACTGGCAGAGACCTTACCAGAACCTGAGAAAATCATTACCGTATCTATTCAGACAGTTCGGAGCAGTCCTAACCAAGAAGACAGCCTCGATCAAGAAGCCGGGTCGGCCGCATACATAGGACCTGTGGAAGACCCATCTCAGCTTCACCGCACATCGTACGCACATCGACTGTCACACAAACAACCAGCGACATCGACACCTACTCAAGCGGCCGATGCATCGTCAAGGAGCTGGCAAAAGTTTGCTGTGACTAGGACGCCCGCAAAACTGCTTATCACACCTCTGTTCTCTGGTCATGACCAAATGGTTGGTAATGGAGAGTTGCTGAATGCCATAGCTGAGGGAGAGACAGCCCTCATCGGTTCTTCCACGCCTACAGTTCTTAATGAACACGATGGAGGCGGCCTTTCCCTGCATCCAAGCAACATGCCATCCTCCCGATCGAGGAGCTTCGCCAAAACCGAGGAGATATGTGACTCCAGTTGAGTTCCAATCGGTCAAAAGCCACAGGAGTTCACCATTGACGATTCTGTGACAGGCGCCGATCACATCTATTACGGGCTTCTTTCCACCGTTTCTGGAAGTGAGTGTCCATGCAGGAGGACAGGCCGGGCATACAATGGAGAAGAGCTCACAGACTGTTTAGTTTCTTCGACTACAGTTCATCCTGTCCGACATCCCCTTGTTTGCAGCCGGGGTGAAAGTATTCTACGCATGGCTATGCGTTCTCCATGCCACCAAGACCAAGGTCGTGACGATACTCGTCTGTTACTTAACGTATGATCCGGCTGGTTATGCCCTGCCGATTCTCTCCGCCGTGGACTATGTGGTCGTCGCTGCGGGTTACCTGTGCCTGGCCCACCAGACTGTTTACGACTCCCGATTTCAACGACGTCTTGTTCGTGCGCTTTACGGCATGTTTGGGTTCTGCGGCCTCTTGGCAGCGGTCGCAGCGATAGGGGTATTATGTCGTGCCTGGGCTTTGTCCCAAGAGGTAGCAAGCCCGGCCCCACCCCACCCGCTGTTTCTGGTTAACATCCTCCTGACAGGTACCAATGCTTCTGACAATCGCCTGGTCTATCCGCCATGGGTGGAGAGTGCCTCGCTACCCGGGGGTTTGACGCCAAAAGGGGATTCCCAACTCTGTCTAGCGAGAGAGCAAACCGTACGCCGCAATCCGCCGATCACCATACGATTGTCTCCGTCCTACAAAAAAGAAGTCGGCCGGCCTGGTCGACATGGATTGACGAGCTACGCATTTGCATATGCAGACGCCCAGTCAATCAGCCATGGGTTGGGCAGATAAGGAGGGAGAGAGATTACAATTTTCCGAAGGATCGTGTTATAATCAACGCCCAGACCCCAGCGGATAGATTGATAGCCACGTGTGGTAGAGGAATCAACAAAGTACGCAGACAGAGCCTTATGCCGCAGGCTGTAGATCCGGCATTACTTGGAACCTCGAACATTCACTCAATGCCAACCCTCACACAGCTGCCACCGATACGGTTTTACTCTGATCCATCTTGCTTCTGCTCACCAGCATCTGCGGAGTCGACCAGGGGTTCCTTCCAATTCTCCAGGACCCCGATGATGCCGTCTTCGATCTTCTGGTGTGCTTCCTTGTAGTGACACGAGGACGTCATATTCCAAGGAGCGGTATTCTGTCTGTCGTTTCTCTTCCGAGAGGCTGGCATTGGCATTCTTGAGTTGCTCGTTTTCTTTGTCGAGGCGCTGACTTTCGGCATTCTTGGCGACGTAGGACTCCCACAAGCGCCGGTAGAGGGCTACGAGACGTGCCGCCTGGGCAGCCAGAATGGGGTCCTTCTCGTCCAATCGCTCCAGCTCACGAGCCAAGGGTCTGAAGGGCCCCGCGGCTGATGACGCTTTCTCATCGTTGGCGGGAGGTTCCAGCTAGAGAAGTATGATGAGTAGGGAGTTCTTGGGTCCGTGCAGAGCTTGCTTTCACATACCTGTGTGGAGTTGTGACTGGGTGGCTCCATGGGTTTTGCGCCTCTGCTTTCGTCGGCAGGACCAGATCGACTGCAGGACGATTCACGCTTGCGTTTGGCGGGACGTTCCAGGTCGGGGGCCGTAGCTTCCATAGCGCAAGATGCTGATATTTGACGGATATAGTCCTGATAGATATAAGTGTGCTCAGGCATGACACGAGTTCCACAGTGCTTATATAGGAGATATAGTGCATCTCTGCGCAGAGAGAAGAGACTCATATTCCTCGTACAATATTACCCTACAACAATACAAGGACGTCGATGTTCACCGGTCAACTGAGGCGTTTGACTAGAGGAGAGCCTCGCCTTCACTGCTAGCCGCTACGCGATGCCGGCGATCCTTTGTTGAGGACATCAGTCAAGCCTAATATATGTAAATATGCGAAGGTGGAGGGTAGGTTTTGACTCTGGCTTTTATCGACGCAATCCCGTTGCCACTGTGCCACTCCATTATCGCTACAACACTCTTGAGAAGTCTGTCTGTCAGTATGAAGCGGCCGAGCTGCGTCTGTCGCTCGCGATGGCTATCTCTACGGCTTCAAGCTGCTCTACAAGAAAGCGGCTTATCTCGATCGACAATGCCCGAGGGCAACCACCGGTCTGAGCTACCGGACTCTCCGCCGCAATTTCACCACCACACCGAAGAGATAAGAACACGGAGAATCAACGCCAGCGGCCGTCATGCGCCCCGTCACCCAACTAGTTCAGCAAGACAGGGACAGCAGGCTGCCCTTAGTGCACTCAGAACAGTCCTGATGACGGCGTTGCATTTAGCCGCAAAGTATGCCTGTGGGGTGGTGAACGTTTGTATGCCGGCTGGGAAGGAAGGAGACGCGGGTTTCGAAGGCGTTGTGGTTTATTATGTGGCGTCCCCTCTTCGACTGCGAAAAAGTTCGGACAGTCATTAGCCCGCTATCTGTTCAGTACTACAATACGCTACGCGACTACTTCCTTGAGCCTAGTCATCGTGTTGCCGGCCCTATTTCACGAGTAATTCTCTAGTCGCTCCAGATAATTGCCCGGTTCACACCCAGAAAAATCACGCATTCATGGCCAGTTAATGTGGAACCT
>JAMFNW010000125.1:0-25818 GCA_025768815.1 Aspergillus sp. PM3604 | reverse complement strand
CTCTGAATGGTGCTGGCTTCTGAATGGAGCTGGCGCCTGAATGGTGCTGGCCTCCAAAAGGTGCTTGGCCAATCATCCCCCTTCGGGACATGTTCTCTTCCTCTGCCCTGCTTTCTCTGCCCCAGGACATGCTTCCTCTACCCTGGGGCATGCTCCCTCTGCTCCAGGGGCATACTTTCTACCCCGGGGCATGCTTCCTCTGCTCCAGGGCATACTTTCTCTGCCCCAGGGCATGCTTCCTCTGCTCCAGGGCATTCTTTCTCTGCCCCGGGGCATGCTTCCTCTACCCCAGGGCATGCTTCCTCTACTCAGGGCTAATCATCCCCCAGAGCCAATTATCCCAGGGCCAAAATCTGTGCACGCCTTAGATCATAGGTACTCGACCCAGTGTGGACCCTCAGCATTTGACACTGACCCCCCGGTGATTCTGTGCTATGTTGGATTTTGTTCGCTAGATTGTTAACGCCGCTGGATCAGGATCCTTGGATTATGATACAAGCTTCGTAGCGCAATGAACAAGATCTGTAGTTCAAATCCCTTGGCTTGGGTTCCTGAAATTCAGAACTTCAGTCTACAGAAACTATCTTGAGAATTTACTCGAACTTTTATCTGGCTTAGACTAAGATCTTTCCATATAAGTCCACCAAGAAGATCCAGCCTGAAGTATTTTAAAATATGCATAGACATTAAATATAATTCCATTAACGCTAAATACTAGCAAACTGTTGCATATAGTCACAGTAGTCTGCTTAATTTGAGACGGCGTTGGTTCTTTTATCTTAACCTGTCCGCTAAATCTTAATCTTTCGGGCTGGTGATGTCCTTTTCAGTGATTTGGTTTGGTGTTGGGTAATAGGAGCCCTAGATAAATCAGCCAAGTGACAGGAAATATCTTACAGGGAATTTACCAATTGTGCTCCTACAAAGGCCCAGAAATCGGACGGGTCCGCGGAGAAAATATATATTCGGCCACTTTCATGAATACGTATTCCCAAACAGACATCAGCTCCACACATCTTGCTGTACTCCGATGACTTTTTCCATAAACTGACTTTACGACGATCTCGCTTTTGTCGAATCCTTTTTTTGCTTGCCACGGAGATTTTTGGTAGTTTAGACTGTTGCGGCCTTGTTTGAGTTTGCATGGTTTTTCTGGTATCGAATTTCATTTTATCGGATGCTTTAATGGATTGCTTGGATTTATATTTCAAAACAGGTACAAAATGCTACTCTAGACATATGTGCAGACCAAACCTTTAGCCCCGATGGCTACACTTCTGGAGGCCACACTTTTGAACTCGGCGGTTAAAAGACGTTTTTCTCTTTTCTGTAAACACTAACCGCTTTTTGTACTGTCCACGGAATCTAGCGCCCTCCAATGAAATTGGTTGCCTTGCCGCCGTCCTGGATCCTTTACTAGTATGTTGAGTCTCGACAGCATCTTAAATCCGTGATAACACCAAACAAGGATAAAATTATCACTGGGTAAAAGTTACTGCCGCCTAATATTATAAATACGATAATTTTAGGGTCAAATAATATTATCGCGTCTTAATATTATAAATGCGATAAATTTGACTCTGTCTAATATTATCCCAGCTTAATATTATGAATATCTTAATATTAGTATGCTCTAATATTTACCAACGCTAAAATTATCGGTGTGATAAAACTAGCACTGATAATATTTTCACGCGGGCGGACTGATTCTTTAACCGTCGCTTTCCCACCTTTCCACTGCTTCACCTGCTTTTCACTATGGCCGATGACGGAGAGATTGTCTCTGAAAAAGCCAAGATGCTGATGACACGAGCGGTAAGGCTGAGTGCACGGGGCTTGTGGTATACCACCAAACACGAGAGACCCAGCGCTCCCCAGCCAGCCGGCGGCCAGATTGAGGTCGTACGACCAGCAGAGACGGAAGATCGCCAACTGGCACCCATTGCGCGTGCACGCTTCATATCCAGATCTTTATCTCTAAAGGCACTACACACGGTATTAGAAACTTACGACCTACGACCAGGAACTCACAATGAGTCTCGACATATGATAGCCAGACTCAGCGAAACGAAAACTAGATAGCGGCTGCAATTTCCCTTCATGTTCTGGCAGGTGAACAGTCTCACTGCGAAGTCTCCTGTGGGGCTCCTGTATTCCTTTTCGTCTCCGGCCCCTACTTCGCCCGTCTCCAGCACCACCACGCATCGATATGTGGCTCGTCACTGACAACCGCCAACAACCGACTTAGCAAGATAGCCGCCGGCTCCGCAGGGAAATAATCACTCCTCACGGGCTCCCTGGGCTCTGATGGCCCTCCCTCACAGTAATAGCAGTCATTCCGAGATCTTCCGTCTTCATGCCCTAGCTGATGCTCGATACTACGAAAACTGGTTTCACTGGTCCACTCTTCGTGGGCCGCCTTGAACCTCTCGTAACACTGTATATCAAACGTGCGGCCGCCATGTTCGAACCAGTCTGTGATAGCCTGGGTGGAGGATTTGATGGAGATAGAGCAACCTAGAGGAGCGGATATCCAGCCGTCTAGTTTTAGATGCCCGTTTACGACGAGCTCTGCGAGATTGGGGATGAGGCGGTCGATACAGGTAATGTGGTAGTACTGGATGAGTTCTGGGGACGGATTATCAGTCGGCCAATCAGCCACACAGTTGGTTGAGAATAATAACCGTTCTAGGGGATAGGGGGATAAGGAAAGGCGAAGCGCCATACCCCCACCATACATATTCCAGCCACCCTTCAGCGCAAAGCGATAATGGGAACTGATAATTGGCGAGCGAGCGAGTCTCGTAATCGCGCAGTCCCACGCTCTGCAGTGGCTGGCTGACCCGCGGTACCTCTTATAGGTAGAGTGCTCTCTCTCCGGATCGCAGGCCCTTCAATATGTAGCCTGCTTCTTCTCTCCTACGTTTCGCTTGTCTCTTCCTCTCCCGTCGTCTTTCCTTACCCGCGCCTGTGTCCGCGACCGTGGGGTTGGCTGGTGTAGCGCTTGGCCGTTCCTCGGGGTTTGAAGTTTTGTTGCGGCCCCGGCTGGTGGCGGTGTCTGTTGGCTCTGTGCTTGGAGGCATGGTCGGAACAAGGCTACTTGAATAAAAGTAGATTCGTGGAAAGGATGGGATCTAACTATGGGAGGTATGTGATAAGGGAAAAGGTAAAATAGCAGTACGGGTTCCAAGTTATGGAGGCGGAAAAGCGGATGAGAAAGAGAAGGTTAAAACAGTGAGCGAGAGTCGACTTTGTAGCGAATCAACCGCCCTTGGTGAGTCATCGGCCTCAAAGTCTATCGCTACGATCTAAAATGTCAATCTTGTTTGACAAGTGTGCATCCTGTGGCAATGAAATACCCGGCGTCCTGTTCTGTGCAGTCAAATGTCGCCTTGCCGCTTCATTGGCTCGAAGTGTGGCGCCAAGAGGGCGATCAAAGAGCAACAGCCCAGCTTCCACAAGTATTCACTTGGACATTGTTGGGAATGATCTTGACTCTCTTACCGCGGACGAGCCCATTTCCAGAGCTAAGAGCCCAGGGGGTGAATTTACCCAATATGAAGATTTCTTTGCAAGGAGATCAGGAGAAAGAAAAACGTCCTAATTTACAGTAGATCAACTGATGGACAGCGAAGAAATATCGATGTCGCAATCTATCATGTGGCCACGGCCAGCCGTACAGAAAAGCGGAGTAGTCGTATTCTTTGAATTGCCTCGCTGTGTTCAGAAGAAGACGTCAGAAGACGACGCCCGTCAAAGAGAGACGCCCGTCGCAACAAGACGTCCGTCAAACCGAGACGCCCGTCAAACAGAGACGTCTGTCAAAAGAAGACGCCTGTCACAACAAGACGTCCGTCAAAAGAAGACGCCTGTCACAACAAGACGTCCGTCAAAAGAAGACGTCCGTCACAACAAGACGTCCGTCACAACAAGACGTCCGTCAGAAGAAGACGTCCGTCAAACCGAGACGCCCGTCAAACCGAGACGTCCGCCAATAGAAGACGTCCGTCAATAGAAGACGTCCGTCACAAGAAGACGCCCGTCACAAGAAGACGCCCGTCACAAGAAGACGCCCGTCACAACAAGACGTCCGTCAAACCGAGACGCCCATCAAACCGAGACGTCTGCCAAAAGAAGACGTCCGCCAAAAGAAGACGCCCGTCACAACAAGACGTCCGTCAAACCGAGACGCCCCTTTTTACGCTGTCTACGACACGGTAGAGGTTTGATTCTATGCTTGTCGAGGCGGCCAGAAGGTTTGGGCAAACACGACTCTTGGAGGGAAGATTAAGCACCCGGAGATTAAAGGAGGCTTGGCAAAAGTCCATTCGTCCCTATAAGGAATAGTCTAATTTTAGACCGGGTGTTTCTGTTCTCGTAAGCAAAAGATGGGTTCACGACAGTCAAGATTGCATGATCATACAGATGCGATATCAAGGATAAGTCTGATCATCTCTTGCTTATCAACCATGCGATTTGGGTACGTGGTTGCGCTATTATGCGACGGATGTTATCTTCTCTGTCACGTTTGGCGAGGACCTGAACTTTATGGGAAAAGGTGACCCAATTGGAATGATGCCTCTTCTTGAATACGTGGTCGGGGATTATATGGCTATTGTAAGACGACAGCATTGCGCCCAAACTTCATCGCCATCACCTCTCTAACAAGCGAAATTACTAACCTGGTCCATCAGGTTGGCCAAATTCCATGGCTGCATAAATTTCTACTTGGTAATAACGTTGTTCAAAAGCTGGTACTTGGGAATAATGCTCTCGATGGTGCCGCTTTGAACTTGGCTCGAAACCAGGTTGCCAAACTTCGAAGTAAGATTGCAGGAGAAGGGATGACAGGCCCTTGCACATTTGTGCAGCGACTTCTGGAGCAGCAGCAAAACAACCCAGCCTCCATTACGGATCGGGAACTCAACACTCATGCGTTTGGAAATATCACAGCGGGGGCCGACACAACTGCAATCGCAATGCGAACGGTCATCTTCAATATAGTGAAGAATCCAGACATCTACCGTGCCCTGTGCCGTGAGATCCGTGAGGACGCCCGGTTGACCCTTCCGGTCTCATACAGTGCCGTCAGCGCCCTGCCATATCTAGATGCAGTGATTAAGGAAGCCCTGCGCATCCACCCGCCTAATGGTGTCATGTACCCCCGGATAGTGCCTCCAGGTGGGAGCATGATCTGCGGGAAGTTCATACCAGGGGGAACAGAAGTTGGCATCAGCCCCTGGGTGCTACATTATGACACGGAACTATTTCCATTCCCGGATAGGTTTCAGCCAGAGCGCTGGCTGGTTCCCGATGCTGACTTGCTGTTACGGAGGAAAAGGTCAATTTTTGCGTTTAGTGCGGGCTCACATACTTGCCTCGGGAAAAACATTAGCTTGGTGGAGATCACCAAGCTGATTGCGTCGCTGTTGGTGAGATATGATATTGACCTGGAGAACCCCGACCCCGATGCGAAGATGCTGTTCAAGTGTCGTTGGTTTACGCCACAGCAAGGCTTGAGGGTAAAGCTGACCAAACGACGGTCATAGGTCTCAGTGTTGGGGGTAATAATACTTGTCTCAATGCACCATCACGAACGGAACTTAGTTCTACCCCATTCCTAGGGATATTGTCTGTAATCCTATCTCCATTCAGGGCTGGATTTCAAATGCCGGCTAATCAAACCTCTACACATCTTCTCACTTGAGTGTCCATAATAGCCTTCTTTAACCGTAGACACGATTTACGTGAAAGATTGAGTTCTCTTGGATTAAATACACCCTTTAATTCTTAAACTAGCTGGTCAATCAGATGTCTGCTGGTAATCTCACTTGCATCTTTTCCCTTTTTTTTTTTTTTCGGCATAACTTATAATGGCAATTGAGTATATATGAGGGTAGCTCAGCTTCGCTTTTCATGTTCACGCTGATAATCAGAAACGATCTGAACATGTTTCGTTACCGTTGAAGTAGGTGCATCGAGGCCTTCGATAGCTCCATCGCCGTCCGCCAAAACCCCGCGATATACCCGGCGGCCATATGCGAGCCATGTCCCACCGGCGGTCAGCAGACAGGACCCGAAGATAAGAGAAGAGTAGTTCATATTTTCTTTAGTCACGGGCATAATGGAAGGGAGGCACAGGAAGACGATCAGGTACGTACACCAACACGCAGCAAAGATGTTGATGGGTAAACCCCATGTGCCCAGCGTGAAGGGACCGGGCGGCAAGGTTGTCTGTGTAAAGCCGTAGATGAGGCGCAAGAAGATTGGCATCGCGTACGAGAAGATCATGACTACCGTCACACCGGAAGAGATCCCGTAGAAGGCGGTCTCGTTGCCAATGTATATCAGGGCTAGGCTCGAGGTACACAGCCAGACCAGCACCAGTGCATTAACTGGGAGCTCCTGGCGCTTGTGGATGCGGGCGAGAAAGTTAGGAAGACCGCCTTCTCGGGCGAACGACCAAACAACGCGAGAAGAGGCGGCGATGCACCCCGGGCCGCCTACAAAGAAGCCCAAGAAGAGGTAGAAGAATGTGATTCCAACCGTTGTGGCTTGGCCGCCACCGGAGACATTGTGCACGAGCTGTACCAAGGGGGATATTCTACCCACAGGGCCGCGCAGCACACCCTCTATGTCTGTTATGCAGAATGCCAGGGCAATCACCCATGGGAAAGTGACGATGCCAGAGAGAGCAACGCAGCCCCAAACTGTGCGTGTGAGAGAGAGGGAGTCAGTCATTGATCAATTATCCTACTAGAGTAGTAAAGCAGGAGCTGAAACTTACGAACACGGGGAAGATCCCTTGATGCATTCTTCATCTCCTCCGCCATATGCGTGGCCGAGTCCCAATTGATGAAGGCCACAGCCGAGCTCATCAGGCCAATTGACCATGCGACTCCGTCGCTCTTCCACCCGCTCAGGTTGGTCAAGTCAGTGAAAACATATGAGGCCGTATTCTTGGGGTGCACCTTAACCAGCAGATACACGATAACAGTGATGTAGCCGCTGATGTGCATCATGATACCGAAGAAGGTGAATCGATGCAACCATCGAGTGCCAAGTAGGTTGATACAAAGAAAGCATGTCGTCTGGGCAACAACGAACAGGCTGGTGTGCCATCGCTGGAATTCATAGTCCGGGACGAACAAGATGATGTACGCCTGCAGCTGCATCGAGGTGGCGAAGATTCCCGCCAGCCCCGACAGTACCCAGCTCCAGATCGTGACCCAACCGGCTACCCACGATAGAAAGCGTCTATGCTTGTGGGGAGCTAGGGTGGCTACATAGTGGTACTGCCCGCCAGCCGTGGGGACCATACTGGCAAACTCGCTGAGCGTAAGCGCAATAGCCAGGGCTCCGATCGCTGCGGCCACAAACCCCCACACAAGGCTGGAACTGCCACCGGACTGAAGTGCCTGGGCCATTACCGATGTCAAAGCTTCCCAAGTGACGCTGGTGCAAAAGGCGAGGAAGATGAGAGACCAGACGTTAAAGTGGCGGCCCATGGCCTGGTCCTGGCCCAGGGCTGCGAGGCGGGCTTCATCTTCGGTTTGCGGCTTCTCGACTTTGAGAGGAGCCTCGTTCATTTTGACGCTGACAATCGTTGACTGGTTTTAGCGGAATGTTAACAGCAATGGAACGAGAAAGTATTCATGCAGTTACCCGGTGATGAAGAGATATGCAGGGTTTATACTGATCTTGGGCTGTGACAAAAGGTCCCCGATCCTTTACCCCGGTCCCTGTGTCCAATCAAATGAATATCCAAAGACGCGTTGCAAAAGAGCATATCTCGAGGAAATGGAAGCGGGGGAAGTGGAGCATCTGCAGGGCTCCTTTCCGAGCATACCGAAGCATGCTTCAGCTGCTTCCCACCTGCTCGCTATACTAATTTGGCTAGTTTACAGGACCAGAAGACTCCAACAACGGGGACAAATCAGAAATTACTCCGCCAATGCACGGCCCATGAACTCTGCAGGATCCAATCGCACGGAGAGTGGAGGCAGATGAGCATCCCCACCACGGAATGTCTCCGCCCGTCTGTCGTCTCTTTAGATACGCTGTGGTTAATCCGACGACAGTTTCACGTTGTCGCTGTCCAGGTGCACTTTGGTCCCCTATTTAACGAGGTTCGCGCAGGGTCATCATCTCCATCTTCACTGCATTATCGTGTCCTTTTTATATCCACACCCTCCTATTCCGGCCCTCGAGAGAACTGACACAATCATGTCGCCGGAGAGTCTCCGCGTGGTGATTGTCGGCGCTGGAGTGACAATAATCTCTTAACTTTTCTCCTCCAGCATGGTACACAGGTATGCCACGCGAAGAGCTCAGGCAAAACACTACTATATTTTATAGACTAGAATATCAATAAGTTTATTAGAATTAAGGTACTCCTGGTATATAGAACTAATCTTAATACCTCAAATAAGAGAGTATACTACACATAAGGTTGAGACGGTGAATTGGATGCCAGAAACGGCCGCTTTTGACGCCGTTTTAGGCCGCTCGCTCACCGTGGACGGTCTTGGCGTCACGTGCACCAAAGCCCACGGCCGACCTGGTTTACTGCCACCCATGTCTCGCCTTGGCCGTGCCTGGTGCCTGGGCCCGTCGATCCAGCCCGTGTCCATTCGTGCTGCAGGCGCCGTAGGGTCCCTTGTCCACTCACTCGTCACCACCGTCCCGGCGGAGTGAGGGCGCCGAAAATGGCTCCTCTGTTGGAAAACCGTCCTTCCTTGGGTTTCCATAAATATCGACTGCGATGGCCCGACCGATGCACCTCGTCTCTACAGCAGTCTTTCCACCAGTCTCGGGGCGATCTCATAAGGGCCCTGTCACCCAAGTGCGAGCATCGTTCAGTGCCGTTCATACGCTCTTCCTGCGATTCTTCTTTTTTCTTCTTCTGTTGATTCTTCAGCTCCAGGACGTCCGATCGCCATGCCTCTCCCCCCACGCCCAGTCCTGTCCGACGATGAAAGCGACTCCAGCTCATGCTTGCCCCTGATATTCTCGAACAACGCCTCCGACAGCGACTTCTCCGCCACGCCTAGCGACCCCGAATCTAGCAGCGAATCCGAGTCCGAGTCGGAGGAGGAGACTCAGGATGAACTGGGCCTTGACGATGAAGATGAACAACTCTCCCCGGAGTACTTTCTCCAGGAGGCCGAGTCTCTGGATGTTTCTCAGCTCCGGCAGAAGCGCTACAGCCCAAAAACGCAAATGAGATTGGATGAGACGCAGGATCTGTGGGAAGAGTGAGTCATGGCTTGAGTGTCTTGCTTGCGCTGCCAAACTCACTGACAGTAACAGGTTCTGCAAAGGTGCAAAGCGCGATCCAGCTGAATGTCTATCCCAACTCTCTGATACCGAAAAGACGGTCCGCTTCCTGAAGGCCTTCTTCTCGTGGCGCTGCAGGCGGCGACGGGGGAAAAATGGTCGTCGCAACCCAGGATTGAAGCACAAATCCTCGCTTGAATCTTTATGGAAATGGTGGCATCTGATTTACAAGTCCGAGGTTGGACATGAACTTAGCAAAGACATTCAGGTGAAAATCCGCGACGTGAGTTATCCGAAGGGGTATGGAAATGACTGAAATCTGACTGAAATCTGACTGACCATCACAGGTGCTTGCGATAGTGGCGAAAGAAGAAAAGCTTTCCCTCCAACCTCGACCGAAAGCGACCATGTATATCGAAGATGTGGCCGAATTTGCGCGAGTAATCCTGTCCACGACCGAGATGACGTTTCCCTGTGGCTGGTACAGAATACAACTTCTCCTCTTTTGCCAGCTGGCGGCTATCACTGGTAGTCGTCCCGGGGCGCTATTGGAACTACGCTTCCGGGATCTGAAGCTGACATTAATTCGGGATCCAAACGGAAGACGCCCTCGCTTGTTCATCTATCTGAGACCAGAGTTCACAAAAACCTTCCTTGGTGAAAAGGAGCCGTAAGAGCCTCTGCCTCCCCCCCCCCCCCCCTCCTTCCTTCGCGCTGTCTCTTATATCCCTTTGCCTTTCAATTCTGGTCAGGAAGCTTTTCGGGTCAACCTGAAGGTGCCATGCTAATAATCTTTGAATAGGAACACATTCCCAATCCCGGAAATCATTTTCGACCCCACCTTGGCCCTCAGTCCTCATGTTTTCCTGTTGGGCATGCTGTTTAGGATCCGTGCATTCAAGAATATGTCTGAGGATGGCCCTGTTTTGGACTGTCCTGAAAAATTGTATAGACTTCGGGTCTTAGATGGGCTAGGCCAGCAGGAACTGAAGCTCAAAGACGAAATTCTCGATGACTACGTGTTTTGCCAATCATTGCGGGAGCCCGATGGATTTCGCATCGCATTGGACCAAAAGCTTACGGACGGCTGGCTGCGCTACCGAATGAAACGAGCTGGTCTGATTACGGGGTTTGCAGAAGTCGCGAGGCCATACTGCCTCCGATATGGCGCAGCGAAAGCGTTCAACGACAGCCGTGAGTGGCCCTTGAAATTCTGAATGCTTCGGCTAACGTGTTTTCAGCGGACGTATCGAATGAATTACAGAACGTAATGTTACAGCATGCTAGCATTGACACATTTGTTCGGCATTACAGCGTGGGTATTCACGTTGATGCCCAGGCAATTGTGCGGGGCATGCCCGCTCAGAAGGAGCTCATGCGATTTGCCTGCTCAATGAGTCGGTCCATTGATCCCCGCAGACCGTGGCGGCTAGATGATTCGACCTGTGTCAACGATATTCCCAGCGTTCGTACTCTGGAAGACAAGAAACAGGCGAGCAAGCGGATTCGAGACGATAAGAAACTTACTTACGAACAAGCTCAAGATGTATTGGAGCGGAGATTCTCTGACGGTCCACCACTGAACGGTCCTCGCTTCCGAGTAGCACGTAAGCAGTGGAAGACCCAGGAGAAAACTGTGAAGAAGCTTCAAAAGAAATATGAATACGCCGAGGAGCAGTATGACCGCTCCGTGAAGCAATTACGCAACGAAAAAAACCGACAACGACACTGCTTGATTCGTGAGAACCTGGAACGTTACAAGAATGAACAGCCTGTGATCGACAGCGAACGGCAGCTGTCAGGGAAGATGGTTGACGAAGAGGTCAAGGTTGCACTAGAAAGTACTGGCTATATGACACCGCAACATATGACACTTATCGACACAGTCTTGACCATGCCCGGTGCAACTACTGAGAAAGAGTATGAGCGAAGAATTGCTGCAATCAATGCGGTGATTGCCGTTTGTGATGCAGAAGAGGGCGCACCTTCCCGGCCCCATACAACCAAAAAACGCTCCGCTGATCCCATCGACACCTCGCCAGCTGATCCTATGGCTAAAAGGCAGAGACCGGCTGCTTCAGGTGCAGAGGGCGATGTCTTTTCTCAAGCCATCGCTTCGGTCTGCGTCAAATCTCCAGAAGAGAGACCGACGATTTGCTTCATCTGCCTTGGCAATCTTATGCTGCCGGAAAGAGAACGACTGTGGAAGTTCAAGAACTCAGGGTCTCTTAGCCGTCACTTCGTGAACAAACATATCAAACCGTATTCAAACAATATGCAATGCGAGTGCACGATTTGTGGAGAACAACTAGCGTCTAAATCAGCACTACTGAACCACGCTCAAGGTGCACATGGAATTGTTTCTTGCTTACCTCTACCAGTTCTTGGCCTCCCTTTGCCAGGGAAACCAAGCTTAGATTGATTTCATCATAGACTAGGAAGGTCTCGAAGGTTCTTGTGCTTGCAATGGATGTCTATCTATTCTTGAGGGAGATGAGGGCCCATTGCTATCTAACGCCGATCGGACAATCTTCACTTTCTGTGCAATGTCGGTTAAATGCTGCTTGAGGGGTCACGCTTTTACTTGGTGGAGGGAAACGTTGAAGTGATCACTCACGGCGTGTTCAGTATAACCTGACAACTGCAACTGCCATTGGTATAATGGTTGGGATCCCCAGGGAAAATATAATTGCGAGTGTGCTTCCCGGGGAGAAAGCAGAGAAAATCCAGTATCTCCAGAGGACGTTAAAGAAAGCCGCCTCTCGGAACGCTTTTGGAAAGACACTTGGGGTTAATCGCAGCTTAGAAAAGAACAAGTTATGTACAGTCATTCCATTTTCTTTTCCCGGATTTCGATGCGGTCGCAGCGCCAAAGTAGGTAAAGCAGAACTTCCATCCCTCCCGAAATGAGCGCGAACATGGGAATCTGTCAATTTTCGGTGCTTCTTCGTGTACCAGATCGATCATGTTATGGACGTCTCTAGGGGTCAAATGAGTAGAATCTCTCCGGTCACGGTCCTCGACCACGATATCATGAAATTTGGGAGAGCGCAGGGACTTGAGGTTGTTTTGTAGAAATCTCTCTACAAAAGCCCGCGTCGTATAAATTGAGCACAAGTCTAACTCACGTAGACTCAAATTTGTGTGAGACAACAAAGCCAATGGCTAAATCGCT
The DNA here is from genome assembly GCA_025768815.1 of Aspergillus sp. PM3604. Classification (NCBI taxonomy): domain Eukaryota; kingdom Fungi; phylum Ascomycota; class Eurotiomycetes; order Eurotiales; family Aspergillaceae; genus Aspergillus; species Aspergillus sp. PM3604. Next base: position 13,364 of record JAMFNW010000125.1, on the reverse strand, counting down.
TCTGACAAGCCGTAGAACCGGGGCATGTCCCACTAGCGCGTGAGATGGATCTCTCCCTATGATTGAAAGCTGGGCTTATAAATGCCCCTTCCAAGATTTGAATGTAGAGCCACCAGATCTTGGGAAGACATCCAAACCTACCTGTCTTTCGCCTAAGATAACTCGAATATGTGTAGTACAAATACAATTGGAATACTAGACGAGAATTGTGTAGAGAGATGCAGGGAAAATCTGGAAAGTTATAATTTTTTTCACCTTTTCAGAATGGTTTAACGACTAGAAATTTGGTGTCGCTGTTCAGAATCGCAAACTCATTTTAGTGCCTGCCGGTGCAAATCCATCCCGAAGGGCGGTGTGGGGTTATCTGCAATTTGTCCAAGATTAAGAAGAGGAGCTCAAAGGAGAAGATTTTGATGTAGAAAAGTACGATTGTTTGAACTGCATTCCCTTCTAGCATTCCGAGAAAATGTTCGGCTATTAGGCCTCTCTTTGAAGGATGTCATCCATAGTCCCTTGACTGATCCTCCGAGAAAACGAATACAGAGCACGTGACGTCTCAGACTCTCAGCCTACCGGGAGGCGACCAATCTCTCGGGCAGAAACGTTAGGCGTTCAGGTGTCGATGCTGTGTCACCTGACACCTAGCTGAAAGTTAGGAATACAAGGGGTATATAACAGATACCTACCTCCCTTCTTACCTAGCATCAAGTACAACCTCATGCTCCCTCCTTCAATCCATATTATCAAACAAAGTGGCCTGTGCCCTCTACCCACCATGGCTACCAGTGATCTCGTGTACTCTGTTGACCAAGAAATTGCTGGTTTCTTCGAGAAGACTGCAGCGACTCGTTCCGAGTGTGATACTTTTGCAAGCGAGCGTCTTGGTGGGAACATCGTTCCGGTGGCCGTGCAAGGTGTATGCAGCTATACTGTCTATGCCGGACCCAATGCCGAATTTGTCGTTCAGTTTCGTCTTACGTCCCTCCAACTGAGTATGGAGATTGCCAATCTCGCTCGAAGCATCTACGGCCAATTTGCACCCCAAGTGACATTTTTGGGGCAAATTGGAGAAAGTTTTGAAAGCAAAGAACCCCTTCAAATATACGTCATGAGTCGCGTACGTGGTATTAGTTACTTGGATTTTGTCCTGGTACATAACAGCCAGGTGCCTGAAAATTCACCTAAATTTTCTGCATGGCGCAAGAATCTTGTAGTTGATATCGCGAAGTATGCTGAATGTTCTCACATTCTCGTTACAGAAATATCAAATCGCTAATTACACGCCTGTCAGATTCTTTTGTCTTTCGTGGAAAGGCCCTCAACTTGTTGATCAAATGTACCGCGACAACTTGTACCATCGGTACAAAGAAGAACTTGGTATACTTCTTGCTTCTCTCCCAGATCGCTTCCATCCGATAATCCGAAAATCTCTTGACTCATTACCGTCCATTTTTTCTCTTCCCATGGTGCTACTCCACAAAGACTTTGGTGTTTGCAACATTATTGTGAACGAAACATCTTGCAATTTAGTCGGGGTGGTGGATTGGGCCGAATCAGAGATTGCACCATTTGGCTTGAACCTATACTCTCACCAGCGACTGATAAGTAAGGTCCATCTCAAGAATGGCTGGTCCCGGTACGACGATTACGTCACATTGGAGGACATTTTCTGGAGCACATTCACCAAGGAAGTTGGAGGACTGAGCAGTGAAACAATCAGAGCCATTAAAGCAGCAAGAATTGTAGGATTGCTGCTATCTCGTGGCTTCACGAGCCGTCTCGCGAACATGCCGAAGCCAGTACCTATCAAGGATGATGAAAACGGAGCATATAACATGCGTGATCTGGATGGGCTGTTAATTACCCCACCTACAAGGTTTACGGATTTAGCATAGACGATGAATACTGAAAATAGGATGGAAAGAAGGGACCAGAGATTCAATAGCCAAAGAAAGGAATCAATGCTTGATCAGATTAAAGTACACCAGCTATAGCGAGAGAGTCCTTCAGGTCGTCGACAGTTTCCAATTTAGGAAGAGGCTTCCCAGCATTGAAGACTTTGTGGTTGCCCGAAGTCATAACCGCATGGGTTTCATTTGCAGAGCAAATACGCGGCCTACCATCGGTCGCCTCGAATTTCCAACCAGTGATGCGAGTCGGCACAGTGTTCTTGACATAAGTCGATTCCAGCATTACAGTCCCTTGATCGAGAATAAGTTCCGACATGGAGTCATCAAGGCACCCAAGGACTTGGAGACCAATAAGACTTGCGAGATTGTTTTTGACAATATAGTCAATGAACTCGTCAAGGAAACCGGGGCCAACGCCAGATAGATCGGGAAGAGGCCCATCCTGTAGCTCATAAGCACAAAGCCCGTCTTTGGTCAGAGCGTAGATGTGTCCATGAACACGGGAGTGATCAATCTTGTCAATATCGGTTACTTTAGTCCAGCGAAGGGAGGGGCTTTCAAAGTTGGTCCCGAGCATGACGGTGCTTGTGGGAATTTTGAAGTGGCCGTGGATCAAGTGAATTCCAAGAACGTTTTCGGCATTGTGGCGAACGAAAATTTCCGCTAGCTTCGTAATGTGCTCATCGGCAACGGGGGGCTGGTCAGAGTCATCAAGAAGTGTGTTGTACCTAACGGGCGTCAGATACTGGGCCAAGGGTCTCTCTCAAAGGGAAAGCAGTAGATGATAGAATTAGATTCATACAGGGCACCACTTGGGCGGAAATCCCAAATCTCCAGAGCCGTCTCAAGTTTAGGAAGAACGGAATGTTCCACAACCAGAGTCGCCATTGTGCGTAGAAGTCCTGCCGGAGGTACGGCGATGCGTTCAATGAAGATATAAAAGCAACGAAAGACAAAATGCTCTTAGGGGCACTGGATTAGTTCAAACGGCATGGGAACCCATTCCCTATTTATGTCTTGAGAAATCCAAAATGGGCTCCTGGCCTACGAGCTAGGCTCAAAATGCGGCTCTGTCCACTGCTACACTTCTGACGGGCTTTCTAGCATGCAGCTGAAAGTCCGTTGGCTGTGAGTGGAGAATCTCTCTAGTGTTGTGATAGCTTATGCATTAGCGTGCGTCCATTTAATTGTTTCACGAAAGAGCTCAAGCATGCTGCAATCAGCATTTCGGGGATGGATCAAGGCGTATTCTCCGTCAGGTATCACCACGCAGGATCATTGGTTAAGGCCAGTACCAGGGCTCCAAAATGGCAGCGTGCATGCAGCCAAGGGCGTCAAGAATTTGTGTAAAAAGAGGGGAACCCTGTCACTTTCCAGGTCAATGCAGATTCCTTGGCGAATGAGAGCAGGGTATTCGAGGGGAAAACAGGACAAACAATTAGGCTGCATCTCCCGGACGACGGGGCCTTGGGCAAAATACCTCACTTTAGAGCAACATTGACCGGGGCGGGTGAGCGGCGCGGGTCTAATAATTGGAGCTAGCTGCATCAACTCGGACAGTCATGCTGTGCAAGAGTCAAGACATAAACACGTGATCATGTTTGATTTTCTGCTTCAAAGCGGTGCAAGCCTGAGATATAGGGCGTGGCTTGAAAAGTGTGTAAATCTGTTCTATTGGTATACACGCGCGCACACATTGGGTGGCCGGTTACATAACTAGGTGAAATGGTTCCTACACGATCTCAGGGAGTTTGTCCATTTTGATAGCTTCTGGTTGCAATATTCTCTTTACTACAGGTCCATATCGCTTTCTGAAACTCGAAAAATGTAGAATGAGACTGCCGCCTTTCTTAGACTTATTATAACAATCTGGAGCTATGCAGCATGTAAGTAGCGTAAAATAATAGAGGAGTCAAGGCACGTACCGTTGCAACCTGAGTCTGCAGGTTGGGTTTCACACACGCAAGAATAATCAAGCCTAACAAAAGAAGCCATTGCCCCATTGAGCTAGCAGAAGATGCCCACAAGGCTCGTTGGTGTCTAGTAGTTGTGAGGTCCGGAAATCGCCAAAATACCTCGAAAGTACTTGTTTGGGGATGCCATGACCTTTTGCAAATGACCCAGGCTCTGAAAATTTGGGCATGAACAAAGCTGAGGCTAGCTAAAGCCATAACCATATATGATGAAAACAAAGTATGGCGGTGCTCCTGTTTTTGTAGTCAATAAAGCAAGCATAGTGCGCGGAATTATCAGTTGAACCGCACCGACAAATACATGGATAGTGATAGGAAAATCATTGCTCCTACAAATAATAGGGCAAACATCATGTGGGTTAACAATGATTGCAAAGTACAAACACTTAGGTACTGATAGAGGTCAGTAGTACTCTCTCTCTATCTCAATGTGCTTACCTCGCTTAAACCAAGTAAAAGAAATACACAGCCAATCTCCTGATGTAGTATTGGCCAAGACAGGTCTCGAAACTAGTTAGGCCCGAGATATGAGATATAGGGAGTGGATAGAGATTTGATCCTTACCTTCCGTCCTCTTTGATTCAAAAAGTACGAGCGGAATGGATAAAATAAGACCCAAAAAGGCGGTACCGCCTATAGCAAGTTGAGAAAAGATGAAATATTCTCTGCTCGATTTTGGGAGGGTGAAAGCTTTAATTGACAGCAGCCAGAGAAGAAGACTTATTCCACAGCAAAAGGATGCTATTGTTGATGTGATCAGTTGGAAAATCAGTTCAGAATACATGTTTTGCTGAATTTGATATTTGCTATCAGACCCACGAATAGTTATATCCGTTATTCGAAAAGGAAGAAAAATGCGATGCCTTTACATTCCTAGACCTGGGCTAAAGGAGAGCTTTATACGTTACAAAGCTTGCATTGAGAGCCATTGAGGAGAAAGAGGACAATGTGATACGCGATATGCTACGGATGAAGAAGTTTCGGGCAAAATGCCTAGCCTTCGAGGAAAATTGACTAGAACAACATACAAGAACCGCCCAGCCTTCTAGCTCATGCTCATGATGTAACACTTTCCTCGATCTATTTCTCTCGGTTTTGGGTAATTCTGTCCCCAAATTTCGGTTACATCACGAACTCTCCTCTCTTTCTCCCATATCGCATTGTTGTTGACTATTGACATCAGAAGTTTCTCATGATGCAGACTTGCGTAACAGAGCATATATAGTGGCGTCTCATTAGTATTTGCACCCCAGTACATCCGCCCCTGACCGCTCTTTCTATACCGCCTGCCTATTACCACTATTCGCGCTGGTGAGCGCTGCGTGCAGCGCGTAGTAGCATGAAAATTATCAAGTTTACCACCTTTTTCAGCCTCATCGTGTGGAGGAGGTCATTCTATATGAAGGATGGCACACTATTTCTTAGATGGTTTTGTATGAAAACGCATATTTTGAAGTTCTCCCGGCAGAAAAAAAGTGGGCCCTGGGTCGTCCGAAGTACTGGGGTGCAAATACTAATGAGATGTGACTGTAAATATATTTAGCGCATGAAAATTTTCTCCTAGGGGTATCTGACGGCTCAATCTATATGTCATTCGCTGGATCAAGAATGCCTAACATTGGGCAACGTCGAGCAGTGTCGGGCAGTGTCGGGCAGTGTCGGGCAGTGTGGGTAGTCTTAGTAATCACGAAGCCTTCCCCACCTTCTGCCCCTCCAACCAAACCCAAACGACCAACATCCTCATTTTCACCGCGGGCAGCCGACGACATCAATTTTGATCACGATATCTCCCATGCTTATCTGATGAGCACCATCATTCAACATATACCCGAGGAACGCACGTTGCAAGTTTCAACAAATCCGGAATCCCGGCGACCAAATTCGATCATTTGGGCAACCGCACCGCGCACTAGTCTTGGTGCACTGAATAACTCGGATGGCAAATGAAGCGACGGTGACGCAGTCTGACTTGGTATGTTATATGTTTTTCTGTTCTGGGTACTCCGACTGACCTGAGTAGGCAAGCCGCTGGCAAAATTTCACCACCGTCTCATTTCAAGAGTCAGATAAGAGAGCCGCCCACCACATCGATGCATCCGTGACCGAAGAACAATTTTTTGCCTGCGAATCTTGCGAGGAGATCCTATTTCAGGACGGTGATGGCTCAACTCTTTTTCGAGCAGTGGGGAGCGGACAAATGAAGCTACCGCCAGGCATTCGTGTTAGGGCAAAGGGTGGATCAGCCAAATCACGACCTGTAGATTGAATTTACAAAATTGTAACATGATGTCCATCCAACCGTCAAACTGATCATCATGAGCTGTGCTGGATATACATCTGCCTTCACACATCTAGTCTCGATCTCCCCAGTTTCCTGACTCCAGACTTGACTGCTTGTAATAGCCTCGAAAACATCATCCCCGAACGCCACAGCTACCTGGTTCTTCACAGCGCAACCTACAGAAAATTGCTCTGATCTATGTCAGTATTATTCAAGTGCGTTCTATGTGTCACCTACCAGCAGCCATTGTGTCGCACTCTGCACAACCGAACAGACTTTGAAGGAGGCTTTGATCAAACATAATCATTACTCTGATCAATCCATCCGTAGATCCCTCAGATGGGAGGAAAGTTGTGACGGAGCCACGGATGGCCTTAATAAGCAACCGAGGAAATGCAGTCTGCATAGAGTCGGGCTTGATGATCGTAGTATAGCACCATGATGGTCCTCCGCAGAGAGAGTATTGAAGACTTGGGCGTATAGTGCCATTAACAAGTCGCCTCAGACCTATATAATCTATGATTTGTTAGCTACTTTGTAAGAGATACGGTCGATGAGAACTTGCTTTTTAGAAAATCTTCGTCGGCTGATGAGCTCAGAACCACCTTATTTATTTCATCGCTCTTCGTAATAATCTTCACAGTTGTTTGAGAAGCGATCACAGCTTGTTCAAGCAATATGTCAAAGAGTTCTTTCCGCATAACCTCGATAGCCTTTTGGGTAAGGCTCAGCCCACAAATGATCAAAGACACACAGTCTAACTCTCTAAGAGCTGCCAGCTTCGGTTCACGCCGCTTGTCAGGCCTAAACACCAGGCTCAGCAAATGAGACAACCGCCCCAACGCAACGCGACTGAAAGCCGTCTCCTTTGCAGGCAATAATATTTTCGCAGCCTCGGTTTTCAGCAGCTGCTGCTTCAGAGATGTTAAAGTTATCTCCAAATTTTTCGGGGTCAAAGCCTGAGGATCAAAGTCATCCAGAGAACTGATCATTTGGATGTAGGTATCCATGCTATGGGAATTTGATACCGAAGGCTTCTAGGCAAAATAGGACGGAGGAGTGGGTGGTACACCTCGTCGAGATGATGTGGGCAAATTGCCCAGCTTTTAAGTCATTTCGGACCAGAGTGGGGGGGAACTCAGCTGGTCGAGTCAAGCGGGGTTTGTGGGTCCTGCAATGCATTGTAACTGCATGACGGATCACAAACTTAGATGGGGCGCATGTCTCGGGTGTTTTGACTCGATTTTCAGGATATTTTGACAGCCTCTGATCTTGCATTTTCCTTCACAACGTGTCATTTCTGAGTCCAGCACGTTGACAGGGATAATACAGTTCCCATTCAAGATAGTCCTTTCCCAAATCGTGCGTACAGCCGTACGCAAGTTGCTTTTTCCGCGAAAAATAAATGAAAGAACAAGGAGCTGGCGGCTGAGACTGGCGCTGTTGCATATGCGAGTTCTGTATGGGTATCCTTTTTTGATGTCCAGCATATAAAGGAGCGCAATACTGTCAAGCAACCATGAGTTAAATATTCAGAAATTCTCTTCCAAGTGACTGTACAACCCCAATCGCCTAGTTGCACTCATATAATTATTCTCGGAATATTCTGCTCATTGTGTACAATGAATACCATCAGCGGTGGTTCTTACCACGACCCCTCCCAAATGTCTCTTATAGATGTCCTCTTTCCCGGTTTCAGTATGGCCTCTGCCTCCGCGCAGCAACTTCTTGCTGGCAATCTGAACAGCTACACTCGACTGTTTTGTAGCTTGGGAATGTTTGTCCTCTTCGCCCGTTATGCAGTGCGCTATGTTTGGGATATAGTGAGAAGTTACTTCAGTTCGTATGCCTCCTGTTATGATAGGATGAGACTGACATTCTGAAGCCTCGACAATCTATGTCTCGTACTACGACGAAGCATACGATATGCTAGTTGATTGGATAGCTGACCAACCATTTGTCCACAATGCTCATTCATTGATCGCTCGGGTGAGATCCACACGGCGTACAAGTAACGTCTATTCGACAAAGAAAAAGCCTGTGACTTTTTCTCCTTGGGATGGATCGTTCCTCTTCTGGTATAAGGGACATTTGCTCGTTCTTCACTGCCATGTCAAAGAGCATCGAGAAGATCTCCGTATCTCCTCCATTGGTCTTAATGCCGACATCCTGAAAAGTCTGATCGAAGAGTGCCGAGAAAAGTATCTTAAGGACACCCAGAGAAAAGTCTCTGTCTTTGAACATCGCGACGGGGAGTGGAAAAAAGCTAGATTGAGACCAGTTCGACCTATTTCCACGGTCATCATGGACAACGAGTTGAAGAGTGACGTATTGAAGGATATGGACGAGTTCCTTGACCAAGATATGCAAGGCTGGTACGCAGAACGGGGCATTCCCTACAAACGAGGCTATCTTCTTTTTGGACCACCTGGAACCGGGAAATCAAGCTTCAGTCTTTCACTCGCAGGGAAGCATGAATTGGATATTTATACGCTTCAGTTATCAAACATCTCAGACAGTACCTTGATGAGGCTTTTTTCTGAGCTCCCGCCGCATTGTATTGTCCTCTTAGAGGATGTGGATAAGGCTGGGGTAGGGCGCAGAGACAGTGTCGACGCAGACCAAGAGAATGAGTCAAAGTCGGCAGTCACCCTATCAGGACTTTTGAACGTGCTTGACGGTGTCTCATCTCAAGAGGGTCGGATACTCATCATGACCACAAATCATATCGAACATCTGGATGAAGCATTGATCCGGCCTGGCCGTTCAGACAAGAAGATTCATTTCAAACTCGCTGATCAGAACATTTCTACTCAGCTCTTCCGCACTGTCTTCAAGCAGTTGCCGAGCCAAAAGCAATGCAACGAGGAATATGATGATGAGACCATCGAAGCGTTCGCTCGTGATTTTGCTAGCAAAGTACCGGATCAAGTATTCAGCCCAGCAGAAGTGCTATCATTTCTATTGGAGCGCAAGAAGTCGCCTTCTGATGCAGTTTCTTGTGTAGAGAGCTGGGTGGCGAAAGCAAAGTATTGAAGGGAAGGGAAGGAGGGAGGAAACAGGGGCCTGGAAGAACTGAATGGCAGAATCTCAGGGAGGAGCAAACAAGTCGTACTTAATGAGGAACTTAATGTTTGATGGCGCCAGTGAATAAGTCTGTCTAATAGCATAGATTGCAAACATGAGCGGGTCGGGTCATATCGCCTCCAGGTTCTCAACGGCCCAGAACCTACATAGCGATGATTTTCGTTAGTACACGACAGTCTTAGGTATTGGAATTGACTGACAGTCTGCAATGTTCTTTTAATGGCCCTAAATGGGATATTATTCCGAGAAGTTCTCAAGAATAAAATGTGAAGGTCAATGATCAAAGCACGCCCTAGCGCCTGACTCCAAAAAACGTTGTCTCGCCTAAGGTTTTCTTGTGAACTAGTTCCATCGTCGCTGAACTTTCACCTCCCCAGCCCATTACGAGCATATGTCCAACGCCATAAAGAGATATGTTTTTCTCAGTCAATTGTTTCCAGGTGAAGCATTGCAGATCTTTGACCCTTGCACGGGAGCTGATCTGCGCTTTGCGAAATGATTTTTTTCACAATGCCGGAGACGCCTTGACCCATAAACGTGACCAAATCTTGTGCATAACATTCTTCTTTCACTCCGTGATCGGAGGGTGAGATATGAAGCGTCTCAGGTGAGGCGTAATCATGGGCCGCGGGATGTCATGTGCAGACAGCAATTGAGTTCGATAGCGGTACTTGCCCGGATTTTCTCACCTTTGCGAGATGGCCATACCGTGCATTTCCAGACGTTAGCTCAAGGGCACGAGAGCGCTTCAACCGTTCCAGATCTTCCAAGTCAATGACAATCAAACGGTTACCTAGGTCATCCCACAACATATTGCGCCACTCACTGTCGCGGTGGACCACTCCATGCGAACGGAACGCAGCCAAGGCTTTCTCGCGCTCCTGGTGAAAAAAAATCGTGTTCTCGTCATTGATAGCGCGCTGGAGTCTCCTCCCCGACCAGCTGAGAATCATCATCTGCTCCATTAGCTCGCCATGGTACCAATATGAAACTCGTGGCGTAAAGGTTCCAAGACAAACAGGAATATTTTGACCCTGCATACTCCTGAGGTAGCTGTAATTGTCTGCTTCTACTTGAAGGCGATGCTGCTTTTCCATGGTCGTTGCTTTGATCATGACAGTGTATCCGCGCGAAAGAAGGGTAGCTTTGATAAGATATCCAGTCCGACCACAGATATGGAGCTGTTCGAAACCGAGGTCTCGATCTCGGGCAAGTTGGCGATAAAGCCGGCGTGTGAACTCTTGTGGTCCCATGCTGTGTCTCTGACCACCGTGAAGTTTCCAGTTGGGGCATGTCTTATCCAGAGGGCCTCGGTTAACTATGCCATGGATGCAGCCAATGGTACAGTATGGTCGTGTGGAATGCCTGTCTTTTTGAGAAGTCTGTTTGTTTTTCCGGCCAGCTCGCGTCTTTTCGCTCTCCCTGCTTGATTGGCCTTTACTACCTCGGTCGCGGCTCGATCGGCTGCGCGACGCTGCTGCTGCCGTTGGCGAATGTGATTCTTCCTCACTGCTGTTGCCTTCAGTCGAGGAGTGCTTCGGTGTAGATACGCCTGGTTGACAACGAGTGCGAGAGCGTGTGTTGTGTATTTTCCGATCTCGTTTCCAGTGCGAGGGGCGATAATTAGAGGCCCGCGGGTCTTTGCGAAGAGTTTCGGGGATTTCCCTCAACACGTCCAAATATTCGACTTCCCAGGTTGTCAGCTTGTTGTGTGCCGCATCGTGCCATTCTTGAGAAGGAGCATCGGCGATCAGTGCTTGAAGGGTGAACGCAAGAACCTGGCCGATGGCGGTTCGGTGGAGGCGTAACTCATCGTCCGCCTGTACATCTTGATTCGGAATACACAAGAAATATTGAACAATGGTGGGATCATCCTTCGGGATGTGGAGGAAAACAAAAGCCTCTCCCGTGCAAATGTACCCGTGTCGAACTCCGCTATCGATCATATATGAAAATATCTGAGTGACCACGGCGGCAACCAGGCGGGTGGCATAGAATTCAAATGTGTCGCCCTCCTGGTCAATGACATCCCGGGCCAGATCCATCTGGTGTAGACCCGCCACAAATTCGGCGATTGTCACTTTATGTGGCGCTTTGAACTCCACTGCATAGACCGGTATTTGTCGTTCATCGGCCACAGTATGCACGCAAAATTGGTCGGCGCGTCGATTGCGTCTTCGTGCAGTGCCATCCGGCTTCTGCCTTTGCGCTGCTCCTCTCGCTCTTCCTCTACCTCTTCCATGCCTAATGTTCGCCGGCCTTTGGGGTGTCTGTGTATCATGAAGACTCATTCGCTCTATGCTGTTCTCTAGCAAGGTTTCAGATGGGGTTGCGCGATCATAGAAAGTAACTCGGCCTTGGATCCCAAACTCATGGCGAAGAGTTTCATCGTCTCGCAAAGTATTAATAACTTTCTCGACAAAGTTATCCACAGTGTCTCGCTCAAAATTCCGAAGCGAAGTTTCAGAATAGATCGGGTTGTTCTGGATGTTCGTCGCGACGTAATCGACTTGGGTATCCGAGGGGAATAGAGGGCGCGAGGTAAAAGCTGCGGTGCGGTCGAATTTGCTCCAGACTTGCTCTTGGAGCTGTGGAAAGTCAGGCCAAGGGACTATGCGCTTGGGGTAAAGTCGGTTCACGGGGTCGGTCGCGTCGCCCTGGGTCGTGAGTGTCGCATCCGTCTCGACTCGGATCGCTTGAGACAGAGATTCATGGCAGCGATCGAGGAGGCGGAGCAGGGTGTTGGGTTGGAGTCGCCGTTCTGCCTCCCCCTGGAGGCGCTCTGCCTCTTCCCGCGCCTTTCTCTCTTCTTCTCGCGCCTGTCTCTCCTCTTCCAGCTGACGTCGTAGCTCTGCAATAGTTTCTTCCATCGCTTGTTGATATCAGTATTCAGTAGGTAATCGAGTGATGCAAATCGAAGTCGACATAATTTGGGCTCGCTGTCGCAGAGGAGAGACCCGCCAGGTCGGAATGCTTCCAGTGTTTACCAGCTTACTCACCGCCTTGGCACGAGTCAAATTATGCCTCAGGCATAAAACGTCAAGCCGCTTCGGCCTTTTTTCTTAGAATCTAGAATATGAGTGATGGTTTCGGATGATCTAAACTGGCCGCCTGGTTAACAAAGGGATAGATTGAGTCCTGATTCATATTCTCAACAAGTACAGTCACTGTGACAAAGCTTTTTTCACGCGAGAGACCCCGTCTTCTGTTCTTCAGTACAAACAACCGCCTGCGACGGTTATTTGCTGGAGAATGCCAGGGAACCGACATCTGATGGAATATCTATAGGCGAAGGCCCTGTGATGGTTTGCAGGGTCACCTCTGAATGAGGCCCAGCACTATTAGCAAACGACTGTCCATATGTTTAGAAATAAGAGCTAACACATATTAGGCTAGATAACTGAGCGCTTGACCCTAACTTATTATGTGGGAGGGAGGGGTTTGGGTGACTGACCGTACGAAGAAACAAGCAGCCATGCATTTCTGGAAACCGAGAAAGAGATCGAATCTACTTTTAAATATTAAACTTGTATGACAAGCCGCGGAAGGCGGAATCTCCACGTTGCGTTTCAGAATCGCCAACCCGAAACCGCCAACTCAGAACCGCCGACTCAGAACTCAGAATCGCCCACAACGTAAACTCTGTCATGCCAGCCCTCAACGGCCACCAGAGCTTTGTCGGTAGTATTCAGAAGCTAGGGCCTCCCCTAGTAGTTAATCACGGTACCTTTGAGTGTGTGTTTTCTCACGCGATAGCATTAATTAGCGAGGTCAATAAAGAGTAGTACGATAGACAGTTCACTACCAATGAGTCCGGGCAGACCAGCGAGCCCGGGCAGACAGCCAGTCCGGGCAGAACAATGAGTCCGGGCAGAACAATGGGTCCGGGCAGACCAATGAGTCCAGGCAGACCAGCGAGCCCGGGCAGAGTGCCCTAGGAGATACATTGTGGCTCCTAGGGGCTAGTGATAGCATTCCGAGGAGCCCACGCTACGGCCCTAGGAACAATGTACAGCACTCCTGGGGCCCGTTTGTCCCTAGGAACTGATGCGAAGGGCCCTGGGAACGACGGCTAACGGCCCTAGGAACAATGCTCAGCACTCCTGGGGCCCG